>JAHLGO010000258.1:8271350-8305564 GCA_020615895.1 Ceriops decandra
TGCTTGATTTACACTAATTAATCCGAAGGAAAATTTTCATATCTATTTGTATATCATGCTACCTTAAAAGGAAGTCAAAGGTAAAAGAAAGTGTGTATAAATTGATTGAAGAAATAAGAAAACAACTAAACAAGTGTTCATGCTATTGAAAATATAAAATTTTCATATTATCAAAGTATAAAGACCTCTCATTTTGTCACTCACTTAAATCTTTAAGTGGATGTTATTCCAAGATATTATTTGTCATAATACTAATATTTGATTTAACTTTTTATTTATATTCACAATTTAATGGTTTGACTTTTAGAATATCTTTAATTAAATTAATTAAATCCAATGTTGATAGGTTCTAATACCTAAATTTAGTACATTTAATTTAATTTCAATGTTTTACGTGTTAATCAAATCTAATGTGTATTAAAAGAGAGTTTTAAGAAAATAAATTTTCATTAAAATATAAAAACTTCAAATGATTTATAAAATTTATAAATTTTTATATCAACTAACTTAAATTTTTAGGTAAATTTTACATTTCAAAATATTATTTAACATGATATTACAGTTACCTAATGGCTAATTGTGATTTGATGCTATCCATAATCTTCAATTTAATTGATTGAACTCATTGTCATTGTGGCATATTTCCTTTGTTTGCCCATTTAATTCAATTTTATCATATTATATAGTGATTAGATGCGGTACCTATAAAAAAGAGTATTAAAAATATAAAATTATCCTATTGTTAAAGAAAAACCTTATATGTTTTATAATGTTTATGAATTTTTGTCCTTATTACATTGAATTTTTAAACAAAGTTAAAATTTTAAAAATTATTTGATATAATATTAACATTTAATCTACACTCTTATTTATATTCGTCCGTTCAATGGTTTGATACTTTTTGTATTTTCAATCTAGTCAATTTCCCATTTATTAATTCTACCTCTTTTATATTTTGATCAATTAAGTATAAGGTTAATTAAACATAATAATGAATTTGATTCATTTAATGGGAATTAATATTCTTTAAGAGTGAATATTAAAAATATAAAATTTATCATATTAAACTCATGAGTCATTCTATTTATAAGCTTTTTTATTTATTAATTTGAATTTTGTAAAAGAATTTGAGATTCAAGATGCATTGTAAAATTATGTAGAGAAGTTGCTGCAAAAATTAGGATTAATTGCGACAAATTATTTATTTTGTTAAGATACATGATATAATATATATATATATATATATATATATATATATATATGCTTTATTTATTTATTATTATTATTATTTTAATGATGAAAAATCTTTTGATGTAAAACTTCGAGTTGCTAGACCGCCGTGGGTGAGATGTGCTTGGTAAACTTTTGTTTTATGAAATCATTAAAGGTAGAACATACACAGATGGAAAGCCCCAATGTAATGAGAAGACCATAGTTTACAAGGAAATCCAAAAGCAGGAGTTAATAATAATAAAAATAATCTTTTTTCCTCTTTAATAGAATGATACTTTTTTTTTTTTTTGTAATATAAAAAATAAATAGTATACCATTAAAAAAATTAATAAGTCATTAATTGGAACTGATTTTATTCTTAAAATTTGTTTGGTATTAATAATTAAAATGAACGTTTTGAAATTGCAATCACAGTCTAAACAAACTGCGAACTGAAATCACAACCAGATCGGTTGTATGTGCCCGGGTTCTCTCGGCCACGTATGGGGCAAATTATACCCATATATACAAACAGACAAAGGTTTGCCTAGATTTCAGTTTTCCGCTCATTAAATAAAAAAGAAGAAAAGGTTGCCAGTTCTTTTGACCCGCGAAAGGATGTTTATTACTCCCCATATATTAAAATTAAGAAGAAGGAATGTTTCATTAAATAAAAAAAATAATAAAAAAAAAAGATACATGGGGATCGCGTAATTGTGTTTTTTCCATCTAAAGGTCGCAACCATTCCTTATTTAATTTCGAGATTGAATTCTACCAAATTTTTCCACCCCCCAAGAAAAAAGGGCAAAAAATTTTAAAATAATAATAATAATAAAAAGGGAACGGCTCTCTCGCTCTCTGCCTCTCGCCCTTTCGTATTCTTGGTTCTTTGCTTCTTCTGTTGATCGATCTTTCTTGGCAGTATTGGAGAAGCTCTTCGTATTTAGGAGCAAATAGCATGCGTGGTCAAATAGAGCACAAGATGATATCCCATAGTCAACTCTGGTTTGCCATTTTTATTGCCTTTCCTTTGTTCTTTCTCTTCATTTATGCTCTTGATTTTTCAACTTTAAATGGTGAAACCCGAGGAGTTACCTCCATACTCAATAGCTTTACTAATGTCTTCAGTACACAGAAGCCTGTCCGTCTTGATTTCCCTCAAAAACCCAATCAAACTGTTAGTGTTACATTGATTGATGGCGCAAATCCTATTCATGAAGCACCCTTGAATTTTTCAGTCTCCTTTGGTCACGGAAATAATGTTACAGTGAATGACACCAACGCAATTGTGGAACTTGGTATTGATAATTCTTGTGCCGGTCGTTACATATACATTCACAATCTTCCCAATAGATTCAACGACGATATCCTCAGGAATTGTGCATTGCTTATGAAATGGCACAACCTCTGTCCGTATGTTGCCAACATGGGTTTTGGTCCTCGACTTCAGAATCCTGAAGGGGTCTTACCGGAAAATGGTTGGTATGCTACCAACCAGTTTTTCCTGGAAGTAATATTTCGTAATCGGATGAAGAGCTACAACTGTTTGACAGATGATTCCTCGCTGGCTTCTGCGATTTATGTTCCATTTTATGCAGGCCTTGATGTTGGTCGATACCTTTGGGATTACAATATTTCTGTCAGAGACTCTCTGGCTCTGGATTTGGGGAACTGGCTAAAGGAAAAACCTGAATGGACGAGGATGTGGGGTAGAGACCACTTCTTTGTTGCGGGAAGGATTGGTTGGGATTTTCGGAGACCATCCGATTATGATTCTGATTGGGGAAGCAAGCTTATGTCTTTGCCTGAATCTATGAACTTAACAATGTTGTCTATTGAATCAACTTCCTGGAGCAATGAGTTTGCAATACCATATCCCACATATTTCCATCCTTCAAGCGACGCTGATGTGTTTCTATGGCAAAGGAGAATGAAAAGACGTAAAAGGCAACACTTATTCTCTTTCGCAGGCGCCCTGCGCCCTGGCATGAAAGGTTCCATCCGCGGGTCGATCATGCGCCAATGTTTGGCTTCAGGGAGACATTGCCAACTGCTTAACTGTAGTTCCTGTGCAAACAAATGTGACAATCCAGTTGAGGTGATTAAGGCGTTTCAGAACTCGGTTTTCTGCTTACAGCCTCCGGGAGATTCCTACACTAGGCGGGCTACTTTCGATTCCATTTTGGCAGGCTGTATTCCAGTTTTATTTCATCCTGGCTCCGCTTACGCACAATACACATGGCATTTCCCCAACAATTACACAAAATATTCAATTTTCATACCCATGAACTTGATAAAAGATGGTCATTTCAGCATATATGAAGCATTGCGTAAGGTTCCAAAAAGGCAAGTATTTGCTATGAGAAAGGAGGTGATAAAGCTAATACCAAAGGTAATATATGCAAATCCTGAGTCTAAGTTAGAGACCCTTGAAGATGCATTTGACATAGCAGTGAAGGGTGTACTTAGAAGAGTTGAGAGAGTGAGAAGGGAGATAAAGAAGGGGAAAGATCCTAGTTTTGGTTTCGCAGAAGAGAATAGTTGGAAGCTCAAACTTTCAGGGACTAGGAAAGAAGATGAATGGGATCGTTTCTTTTGAAAGAAAGGCAGTGAAATGGCAAGATATCCCAAACACAAGCACAAAAAAACCAGTTCTTTGCAGTTGCCTACATGTTCGGAGCGTTCGTCTCAAAAGTCTTTTTATTTCACTAGAATCAAACAGCACTAGGATAGAGTTCAATCTGAGCTTAGGTGATTTTCCAATACTTTAGTGAGCATACATAAGTTTCTTGTCTCTTCATGTAACTTATGTCTGGGGATATATATATATATTTTTTTCTCATTTGTTTACTTATCCATATGTTACTAAACAATGTTACATGTTTATATTTAATGTTTGTATGGTCATTATGCAACATGTATTGTCATAATATGTTGCGGTTTTACTGGTTAATATATATTAGCAAGCTAGTTCACATAGCTGAATAACGTTTAAAATTTAAATCTTCAAATTTTCAACTTCTAGAATGGAAAAAACAAAACAAAAAAAAAAAAGAACAGAAAAAGAGTGCATTTGCGTGGCTAGCAATTTTTTTATCCTTTAGGCGCATCTGAATTTTCTGGTTACGATCTGATAGATGAACACGTCATCTTCTTTATTTCATGTTTTGAACATTTCAATTCTGGCTCGATAGGCTACAAACCTTGCACCACATTTCCATGGATCAAATTGACTTGCAGGTGGTCATTAATTGACCAAGAAGGTGCTGCCCCAGCAAATAAAATGGGTATAATTCAAGTCCTGAAGAAAACATAACTTTTTTTTTTTTTTCTGATTATCATTTATAACTGATAGTCAAGGGCTTTATTATTCATAATTTAATATTTATGAGCTTAACTAATACAGAGATAGCTTAACCATATTTCTCGAAAATGCCAAGATATATTAGCATATTATGTTTTTACCGCCGCATGTGATTGATCTTGGATGTTCCAACTTTATGACAATTTGAATTTGTTGGTGCATGCTGTGGTAATGAATAGGTTCATTATGTATGATGAACATACTTGATATTTTATGCATGCAATTATTAGTAAAAAATACTTTTTATTTTTAATATATTTATATAAATCACATGGTTCTAAGTAAACTCTAAAAAATAAAGTTTGTAAAATAATTATATATTACAAAAGTAATTGTGATGAAATTATATAGGAATTAGTTCTATTTAAAGAGGAGATTTTTGAATAATAGTTAATTATAGATTGCCTCCTTGTCAAAGGAAGACCACAGTTAAAAAATAAGGCTAGTTAAGGAGACAAAGTTGGGTTTTGTAGATTAAGAGTAAGAGAGAAGTAATTAAGGGACAAACATGAAATTTTAAATTTAGAATTGAGGAGAGAAGGGTTAATGATAGAGAACAAGATGCTATTTAAGTGCAACAAAGCAATTATTTCATGGATTCTTTGCAAGGAATCGGTGGTCTAATGACTAAGGTAAGGATAAAGAGGATGAAAGAGACTTTACAAGGCTTAATAATGGAGTTGCATGACAAAAAGGGTGCTCTAAAAGATTCTAAGGCTATTTTAAAAGTTTTCAATGCTACGCTAAGGATAATTACTTATCTTTGTGTGTAAGATTATGGATAAGGCTTGCAACTTAAAGAACACAACTTAGAACCCATGATATAAGTCTGCATAACCTAGTTATGGAAAGGCTTAATTGTATGCTAAGTTGTATTAATGGGCTTGATGTTTTGGGTTGTTGGATTTAAAGTTAAGACCGAATTACATGTAAAAAAGATTTAATTTCTTGGGTTTATTTAGGCTTATAGTTTTAGCTGAGTCTTGATACATTAGTTAGGTCTTTACTTTGACTTTATATCATCAGTGGTAGTCTTTTTAAGAATTTTTAATCAAGGTAGATTTAAGATTCTTAATCAAGACAAATTTAGGATTCCTAATCAAGGTACAATTGTATTCCTTAATTAAAGAGATCACTTGTGATTAAGGTTTTCTTATATAAGTATGTTAAGAAACACCTTTTCTTTATAGGATTGTAATATATACTTGCTTATATAAAGGTTACAACTATGTAAAATAGAATAAACAAGATTGAGGTATTTTTTTCTGCATACTTTACCCTACTTTCTTATGTTCTTAAAAGAATACATTGTCTTGACTTATCAAAGGAGTGATCAACATTTATGGTGTTTTAAGATTAGGGCTTTTAGGACTTAGTTTCCTTAGGGTTTTGATTTGATCAACCTAACTTGTTTCCTAAGGTAAGTCGCTTAGTAGCTTTTTTATCAATTAGTATCAGAGCCTTGGTTCTAGAAATAAGTTACATATCTCTTTTCTATCTTTGTTTAGTACTTCACTTTGTGCTTTATTCATTCCATGAGTTTCTTTGCTTAGTTTTTATGGTTTGTTCTAATAAGCTTATTACCCTTGAAGTTGCGTTAATTTTATGACGGTTTTGATATAAAAAAACAAGGTTGAGAAAAAAAAAAGAAAAGAAAAAAAAGGGAAGAAGAAGAAGAAGAAGTTGTGTTTGAACTGAGTAGTGCATCTTGATTCTTTCTGATAAGGACCTTCATAGGTCTCACACTAAAAGGGAGAAGGGGTAAATTAGTATGAGATACTTTCTTTTTATAAATCTTTTCGAATTAACCTCAGTGACTTGTCAGAGTCGATCACTCTTGAATGATCATTCTATAACTACTTACAATGATCTCCCGATCACTCTAAGGGTATCATACCTTTTTCCAACAAGTTCATTCCTGAGAAGAATCACTTAATATGTATAGGCTGCTAGTGTAAAATGTGGATCTTCTCCTTCCTTTGTTGTCAGTGATGTGTCACTTGCTGCCTTAGTAAGTTGCCTTCTTTGCTGCTATAAGTTGCCAGACTTGCAATTAGGGCATGTTTTCACTTTCGCTACTATAGGTTGTTGGACTTGTTGTTGGGGCAAGTTTTCTCTTTCCGCTGCTGGTGCTGCCTGCCCTTGCTGGTTATGCCTACACTTATTACTATTGTTGCTTGTTGCAATCTGCTGAATGTGCTATAACAGGTTGTGCTACTGGATGTACTACTACAGGTTGTGTTACTGAATGAGCCACTGTAGGTTGTGCTACTGCAAGCTGCTAGATATGTTGCTATAGGTTGTGCTGCTACAAGCTACTAGATGTGCTGTTACAGGTTATGCTATTATAGGTTATTGAATGTGCTATTACAAGTTATGCTATTATAGGTTACTAAATGTGCTGCTATAGGTTGTGCTTGTAAGTTGCTAGTTTCTCCTTTGTTTGTTGCCTGTCCTTACTGCAGGTTATTCTTGTAAGCTATTAGTTTCTCCTTGGTTTGCTACCTGCTCTTACTGCTATTACTTGTTACTAGTTATGCTTGCAAGCTACTGGTTTCTCCTTAGTTTGCAACTTACCCTTGCTGGTATTACTGCCAATACTACACCTCTCTTTGACTAGTTGTTGCAACTTTTTCCTTGGGTGGTTGCTACAATTCCTTTTCCCTTTGGTTTGGCTAGCTGCTACATTCTTCTTTCTTTGGTGTGACTACTACATACCTTCTTCTTTGGTTAGGTGTGGCTATTGCACACCCTCTTCTTTGTTTTGGTGCAGCTATTACATGCCTTCTTCTTTGGTTTGGTGTGGCTAATGTACACCTTCTTTTCTGGTTTGGTATGGCTACTAACTGCTACACCTTGTTCTCCCTTTGGTAGGGCTATCTATTTTTTCTCCCTTTGGTATGGCTACCGATCACTGGAACTTCTTCTTCAATTAGTGTTGCTGCCTCCTTCTTTGGTGGTTATTGACACCTTTTCTTTGGCTAGCTGTTGCTGTAACTCCCTTGGTCAGTTGCTACTGCAAATTCCCTTAGCTGGTCACTCTCTCTTTGATGTTTGCCTCTCTTTTTGCTGCCCAACCTATCTTTGGCTTTAGGTTTGCCATTCACCTCTCCTTGATCAGCTCTTTCAAATTTCTGCAGCACACACACATCTTGAAAGATGCATGGGTGTATTTATAGAGCCTTGAAATTGGGGTTGCATATTCATTAATATTCAGCATTGATTCTCAAAGGTTGCCCTACAATTAATGGTCAAATTCGATTCCTAAAATTTAGGGTCAATAGTCAAGGGTCAACTGTTAACCTTGACCTCTAAAATTTAAGGTCGATAGTCAACATTGACTCATCGACTTTAGGGTTGACCTATCATTAATAGTTTTGCTTAATGACCTCTTTGCATCTCAACGATATTCATAACATCAAATCAACACATACAACTATATAAGATGTTGTTAACAATAAATTCAATATTAAGCATTAAAGATAGGCTCAACAATCTCCCCTTTTAGACTTGTTGGCAACATATTAAATCTAACTTTTAGCAGTTAAGCATAAATATAGACTCCCCCTGAAACATGTATCTCCCTTTTTACATGTACCTATACTTTTAGCTCCCCTTTTTTCTTGCTTCTCCCCCTTGATAATTTCTCCTTCTTTATTCATCAAGCTACTCCCTCTTTTGATCAATATATACTATTTTTGGATTTATGCAAAATATCTCCCTCTTTGACAACAAATCTAAAGAATAATAGAAGAGGTAAGGGGAGAGAGGTTTGGTGAATACATTGACAACATTCTGTGGTAGGTATATACTCTAGATTTACTTCATTTTTCTCCACTTTTTCTTTAATAAAGTGTACTTGATTTCAATATGTTTAGTTTTTGAGTGTTAAACACAATTCTTTGATAAATTGATGGCACTTTGGTTATCATAACCAATCAACAGTGGTAGTTGCACATCTACCTTCATATCTTTAAACTGTTGTTTCATCCATAGTAGTTAAGTACATGCCTGAGTAGCTTCCATATATTCAACCTTTGCAGTACTTAGAGTCACTAAATTTTGCTTCTTGTTATGCCGTGAAACACATATATTGCCCAAATAAAATGCATTACCTGATGTTGACCTTTTGTCATCACAATTTCTAGCCTAATTAGCATCTATATACCTATGCAAATTAAGTTGTCCACTTTTGTCATAAATTATCCTATAATTTATTGTGCCCTTGACATATCTCAGAATTCTTTTAATAGCCATGAGATGAGATTTCTTGGGCTTACTTTAAAATCTAGCACAAAGTGTTATAGCAAAAACAAGATCAGGCCTTGATGCTGTCAAATATAGTAAGTTTCCAATCAACTTTTTGTATTCCTTCTAATCAACCATGGTGTCTTCGTTATCCTTGCTTAACTTTGTTCCAACCATGATGGGAGTGCTTACTTCTTAAGAATTCTCCATCCTATTCTTTTTTAATAGCTTACAAGCATACTTTTCTTAGGAGAGAAAAATTCCAGCCTTGCTTTGCAAAATTTGTAGCCTTAAGAAGAATTTTATTTTGCTTAGCATGGACCTCTCAAACTTATTCATCTGATCGGCATAAGTAGTGTAAAAGGCCTTCTTTTTAGCGACAAAGATTATGTCATTAATATAAACCACAATAATTAACTGGCTCTGCTTATCTTTCTTTATGTATAAGTTGTTGTCCACATTTCTTTTCTAAACTTCATATCTTTTAGGCATGTATCTAACTTGGAATACCATGTTCTTGGAGCTTGTTTTAAGCCGTATAGAGCCTTGTTCAATTGGCACATACTTAAACCACCATGATTAAGTATAAAACCATCAAGAAGTTTGATAAATACCTCTTCTTCAAGCTCTTTATTCAGAAATGTAGACTTTACATCTATTTAATAAACTTTGTAGTTTCTTTGAGCAATAATGGTCATGAATATTTTATTGCTTCAAGCCTGGCCACAGGAGCAAAAGTCTCTTCAAATTCAACACCTTCTATTTGTGAGTAGCCTTTATAGACAAGTCTTACCTTATTTCTTACCACCTTACCTTTTCTATTAAGCATATTCTAAATAGCTTCTTGGTTTTAATGATGTTTTTCCCTTTAGGTCTAAGTACTAAATACCAAACATTGTTCCTTTCAATTTGATCAAGCTCTTCATTCCTAGCACACACTTATTCCTTATGCTTTAGTGCTTCTTCCACTAATTTGGGTTCAACCTTGGAGATTAATGAAGTTTGTTCACTACCTTTTAGTCTTCTTTTAGTCTGCATAGAGTCCTTTTTATTGCTATAAATGTTTTTAGCCCCAACTTTAGCTTTAACTCTTCTATGAGTTTGAAAATGCCTTGATTCTTCTTCTTCATCACTTTTAACTTGAGAATCAATGTCTTCCTCATGCTGAATGGCCTCAAATTCATCACTTTTAGACTTTTTTTGGCTGTCATACATTGCATTTTCAGCTTTCTCATGGTATAATATTGCATTGTTGAACCATCTTCAATCACTTTAACATCAAAGTTATCCACCATTTTCAGCAACCTTTTATTGTAGCATTTGAAGCCTCTTCCATTTGGTATATAGCCTAAGAATATGCCTTTATCAGCCTTTTCAACAAATTTGCTGAGATGCTTGCCTTTGACTTTAATGAGACATGGGCTTTCAAACACTTTAAAGTGTTTTACAACTAGCTTTTTTCCATACCACAGCTCATGGGGTGTCTTTTTGGTATGTAGTCTCATCAAGCATTTATTTTGAATATGAGTTGTAGTGGTGATAGCCTCTCTTTAGTAGCCATGTGAAGTACCATACTTAACCAACATGGTTCTTGCTATATCCATTAGGCTTATATTCTTTCTTTTGGCCACTTTATTTTGTTGGAGTATATAAGGACTAGTATATTCATGCTTCATTGCATGCTTATCCAAATAATCTTCAAATTCATTACATGTGTAGTCTATCCCATTATTTATCCTAAGCCTTTTAATTTTTAGCTAGCCTCTTATAACTCTAGAAATTATTAAGAGCCTTTGACTTATGTTTCAAGAACATAATATAAGTCATTCTTGTAAAATCATCAATGAAGGAGATGCAATACCTATCACCCTTTGTTAATCTTTATCTTATAAGCCCATAAACATCCGAATGGATGGGCTCTAATGACTTCTTTGTTTAAATCTCCACACTTTTATGAGGAGGATTCACCATCTTTCCTTTTTGACACGTGCTACAAATTGCATCTCTTTCTCTTCTTAGCTTGGGTACATTTCTCACAACTTCATTTTTAGACAGCTTGTTCAGTCCTTTTTGTCCAAGATGTCTCAATCTTCTATGTCATAACAAGTTCTTATCTTTGGTGCTCATGTAGCATGTGTTTTTGCTTTTGGAAACTTGGTATAAGTTTCTATTTATTCTTTCACCCTTAGTAAGAACAACACCATCTTTTAATCTCTTTACTGTACAGCCACTCTTGTTGAAGGTAACTTCATGTTCCACTTCATTAGCCTATTACTCCAACACACATTAGCCTTTTGCCCATACTTACCACAGCTCCAACAAAATCCTTCAAATCTAGATTTTCTTTTTTCACCAAGTTCATATCTTTTAACCTTTGTAACTATTGTGGCAAACTCCTATCTATCTTTGACAACTTGTCTCCTTTAGATGAGAGTTTTCACCACATTTTTCCTAATCCATTTTAACTTAGGTTGGTTTCTCTTCTCCATAGCATTATTATGCTTGCTTTTAAGTACAAGCATAATTTTCTTTTTCTATTTTACCTTATCATTCGGCTTTTTAATATAACCAAGTCCTTTCTTCCATATGAAATGAGGTCTTTGATTGCATAGACACTTATCTAACGTTTTTGTAGCATCCTGGCATTTGTTAAAAACGACTCATCATTCACTTCCATGGCCTGCATAAAGCTTTCTTCATGCTTTCTGAATTTAGACTAAGCCTTGTGGAGCTTGGATTGCAAAATCAGCATCTCTTACTCTTATGCAATCACCTTAATGCCAAGATCTTTATGTATCTTGCCTTGCTCTACCTTAATTACGATTAGCTCCTTAATTCTCTTTAAGTACTCCTTCTCTTTTATTTCAAACTCCTTTTCTTTTACCTAAAAATCAAATTCAGCAATAGTAGAATTTTCATACAGCTTCTTGAGATGTTTTATCTCATTTTTCAACTTGTTATTTTTGTGCAAACAAGCTTTTAACTCATTCTCAAATTATTAAACTAACTCATCCTTTTCCTCTTCTATTGATTCCTCATCACTTAAAGATTCTTGATCATTATCCATTTGAGCGACTAGCACATCCTTTGTAGCCTCATCATTAGAATCATCATTAATTTTTTCTTCAAAATCTTTTTCATCCAACTTGCTCAAAAGATTCTTTCTTTTGGGTATGAAGAATTGCTTTTTCCTTTTGGCACTTGAATTTCTAGCTTTAGAATAGCTGGATTGCTTTGTCCTTTTCCTTAGGACTAGCTTATCATTATCATCATAACTATTTGCTTCTCTTATCTTTGGGCAGTCCACGGTAAAGTGTCCATTTGCTCCACAGCTAAAGCACTTCAAGGGTAATTTTCCCTTGTACTTCTCTTTTCTTTTCCTTATATTCTTGGTGATGTATGTCATGACTTTCTCTAGTTTAGTATCACCATCTTCTTCTTCAGAGCTGCTATTAGATTCTTCTTCTTGGTCTTTGATCTTTAATTTCTTCATTGTCTTGAAGGTCAGCTCCTTTTTCACCTTGAACTTTTTTTTTTCTTTATTAGGGCTATTCTCATTTCATAAGCCATCAATATACTATGAAAATCATCTAGGGGTAACCTATCCAAATCTCTATCTTTTATGGAGGAAACGTTGGCATTGTAAACTTTTGATAAGATTCTAAGTATCTTTCTTACCACAGTAGCATCATTGATTTCCTCTCCATAGCCTCTAATAGAGCACACAATTTTGTTAACTCTTGTGAAGAAGGCATCCATAAATCCATCATTTTGCATCTTTATGCCTTCAAATTTGTTTCTTTAGATTTGTAGCTTGGCTTCCTTTACAACCTTGTCTCCTTTATAAATGTTCTTTAATTTATGCCAAATTTATTTAGTTATGTTACACCCCATCACTTTGGTAAATTCTTTATCTAATAAGTAGACATATAAGATATTTCTTATCTTTCCATCACACTTTAAATTCTTCTTATTAATAGGCATTATAGCATTACCTTCAGTAATAGGTATGAAGCCATTAATAGTAGATTCAAAAACATCTAGACCAAGTGACATCAAGTATGAGAGTATTTTATTCTTCCATAATTGATAATTCTATCCGTCAAAAGTGGGAGTGCCCTTACTATTAACATTGTTCAAACTATCTATGATATCAATCAATAATAGAGATAAAAATTCACAATAGCAACAAACAACTTTAGATCAAAGAAAGCAAAATGTATCAACAGAGGAAACTAGCTCTGATACCACTTGATAAAGACCTTTTTAGGTCTCACATTGAGAGGGGGAGGGGGTGAATCAGCGTGAGATGCTCACTTTTCATAAATCTTTTTTGATTAATCTTTATGACTTGTCAGAGTTGATAATCCAATTCTTATCTTTCTTCTTTATGTGAAAGCGACTATATGAATATCAATCAAACATAAGCACCCAAGAACACACGATAATTTTTATGTAATTCACCCACAATGTGTGAGCTATGTCCATGGTATGATAGGATCACTCCTAAATCACACAATCTACTCTTGTTAACAAGGGATACAATTAGGTAGTGGAAGAATCACTCCTTAATCACTTATAATGATCTCCCAATCACTCCAGAGGTATCCCACCTTTTTTCAATAAGTTTATTAAAAGATTTGTGACTAAGACTTTCTTGAGAAAAATCACTCATATGCATAAGTTGCTAGTACATCTTCTCCTTCCATTGCTGTTAATGTTGTCTCACTTGTTGCTTTGGTAGGTTGCCTCTTCTGTTGTTGTAAGTTACTGGACTTGCAGTTGCAACATGTTTTCTCCACTACTACTTCAAGCTATTGGTGCTGCTTACTTTTGTTGGTTATGCCTCCACTTACTACTATTGTTGCTTATTGCAATCTACTAGATGTGCTATTACAAGTTATACTGCTACAAGATGTTGAATGTACTATTGTAGGTTATGCTACCATAAGCTACTGGATGTGCTATTATACGTTATGCTGCTGTAGGTTATGCTACTACAAGCTGTTGGATGTGTTGTTGTAGGTTATGCTACTATAAGTTGCTGAATGTGCTACTGTAGGTTATGCTTACAAGCTGTTGGTTTCTCCTTGGTTTGCTACTTGCCCTTACTGCTAATTGTGCCTACAAGTTGCTAGTTTCTCCTTGGCTTACTGCTTGCCCTTACTGCTATTACTTGTTACTAGTTGTGCCTGCAAGTTATTGGTTTCTCCTTGGTTTGCTACTTGCCCTTGCTGGTATTACTGCTATTGTTGCTAGCTATTGCACCTTTCTTTAAATGGCTACTGTAACTTCTTCCTTAGTTGTCTGCTACAACTCCTCCTTTTGGTTTGGCCGATTGTTGCCTTCTTCTTTCTTTGGTATGGCTACTACACACCTTCTTCTCTAGTTTGGTGTGGTTGTTGCACATCCTTTCCTCAATTTTGGTGTGGCTGTTGCATACCCTTT
This sequence comes from Ceriops decandra, assembly GCA_020615895.1. NCBI lineage: Eukaryota > Viridiplantae > Streptophyta > Magnoliopsida > Malpighiales > Rhizophoraceae > Ceriops > Ceriops decandra. The sequence goes on from JAHLGO010000258.1 coordinate 8,285,624, forward strand.
CCTTTATTTTAGTGTGGTTGTTGCACACCTTCTTCTTTAGTTTAGTTTGGTTGCTCACACCCTTTCCTCTAGTTTGGTGTGGCTGTTGCACACCTTCTTCTTTGGTTTAATGTGGCTATTGTACACCCTCTTTTTTGTTTTGGTATGGTTGCAGCATACCTTCTTCTTTAGTTTTCTCTGGTTTGGTGTGGCTGTTGTACGCCTTCTTCTTTGGTTTGGTATGGCTGCCAGCTGTTGCACCTTGTTTTTCCTTTGGGGTCAATAGTCAGTATTGACTTCCTAAAATTTAAAGTCAATGGCCAACCTTAACCCCTAAAATCTACGGTCAACAATCAACTTTAACTCATCAACTTTAGGGTTGACCTACCATCAGCGATTTTGCCCAATGACCTCTCTACATCTCAATGACATTCATAACATCAAATCAACACTTATAATTATATGAGATACTATTGACAACAAATCCAACATTAGCCATCAAAGATGGGCTTAATGCTTTTAACCTATTGTGTATAAAGTTGTAAATCTGATTTTTTTTCCAAGTCCAAAAGAGAATATCCTGATTCTCTTTTAAAAGTTCTAATTTTGAGATTTGTCACTATCTAACATAAAGGGGGCTAGCTTGAGTAGAAAAAGGAAAAAGTGGTGAGATCATCATCTAGAAAAGCCAAAATAAAGTGAAATAAGAGTGATAATAATCTAATTTGAGGGCAAACACTTAAGGAAGTGTGTAAGGAACAAATTTCTTTTAATTACTAATGTGTTTCTACAAGTTGTAAACATAAGTAGTGAAGGAGAAGTGCATGATATAAATGTGAAGATTTGGATGAAGGCTGTCACCGACCAATTTAAGATGATAAATGCAAGGCTAGATGAGTTACAATCACTTGGCAAATCCAAATCCTTTAGAAAGCATGTGATTGAGGAAAAAGATGAGGAAAAGTCAGACTATGAAAAATCAAGCTTAAGAAAAGGCAGGAAAGATGTTTCTAAAAGAGATAGCAATTTAGGTAGTATAAAGATAAAGATTCCAGCATTTCAAGGGAAGAATGATCCTGAATATTATTTAAAGTGGGAGAGAAAGGTTGAGCATGTATTTGATTGCCATAATTATTCCAAAGAAAAGAAAGTAAAATTTACACCCATAGAATTCACTGATTATGTAAGTATTTGGTGGGACCAATTGTTGATAAGTAGAAGGAGGAATAGTGAGAGGCCAATTTAGTTATAAGAAGTGATGAAATTACTAATACGTAAGAGATTTATGCCTAGCCACTACCATAAAGACTTGTATCAAATGTTGTAGGGGTTGGTGCAAGGGTCCATGAGTGTGGAGGACTATTACAAAAAGATAGAGATAGCTATGATTAAAGCTAATGTAGAGAAAGATCGAGAAGCCACTATGGTAAGGTTTAGTGGTAGCTTGAATAAGGAAATTGCAAATGTAGTGGATTTGCAACACTATTTGGAGATGGAGGAGTTGTTACATAAGGCTATTTATCAAGGAGGAGAAACATATTAAGTCCAAAGGATCCAAATTTGGGTTAACTTCTAGTTCTAAATGAAAGGCAACTTGGAAAGATGCCAAAGTAGTCTCAAAGCCAAAAGAAGATGCTAGACCAAAGGAATCAACTGTTATTTCTATAGGTAAAATTGAAATAAAATCTTCTAAATCTCATGATGTTAAGTGTTTAAGGTGTCATGGACATATTGCTTCTTAATGTCCAAATAAAAGAGTTATGATCATGTTAGAGAATAGTGACAAAAATTATTAGTTCAAGTGATAATGACATGCCATCATTGGAGGATTGTTCTGATGTTAAAGTTAAAGAACTTGTTTATAGAGATATGTTAGTTGCAAGGTATGCAATAAGTATTTAGCCTAAAGATGATAATGATAAGGAGCAACGTGAGCACATTTTCTATATAAGATGGCACGTTAAAGACAAGGTATGTAGCATGATTATCGACAGTGGAAGTTATACTATTGTTGCTAATATTTTATTAGTAGAGAAGTTGAATCTAGATACCTTCAAGCATCCTAAGCCTTATAAGCTGCAATGGTTAAATTAGATTAACCAAGCAAGTTTTAGTTGCCTTTTCTATTGGCAGTTATAAGGATGAAGTTCTCTATGATGTGACACTAATGCATGTTTGTCATATACTTCTTTAGTGACTATGACAATTTGATAAGAAGGTTACTTATGATAGCTACAAGAATAGATACTCCTTTGTAATTAATAATTGATTGTTGTATTAACTGCTCTTAAACCTATTCAAGCATATGTAGATTAGATTAAGATAACAAAATAGTGTAAAATGAGAGAAGAACAAATGAGAGAATAAAGGGAAAAGAAAAATCAAGTGAGTGAGAGGTCAAAGGAAAAGAGAAAAAGTGAGATAGAGGGGAAAAATTCAAGCAAAAAGAGTGAGGCAGAGATAAAAGTTAGAGAGAAAAATGTGCAAAAAAGAGAAAAAAGTAAGAAGAAGTTTGAAGATTTATTTCTTAAATAGATTCCTTAAGGATTATCTCCTTTAAGAGGGATTGAGCACCAAATAGACTTCATACCTAGTGTTAGAATACCAAACTGACCTACCTATAGAACTAATCTAGATGAAATGAAAGAGATACAGAGACAAGTGGATGAGTTGGTGTAAAAGGGATTTGTAAGGGAGTCTTAGCCCATGCTCAGTCCTTGTCATCTTAATACCAAAAAAAGATGGAACATGGCACATAAGTGTACTTGAGGCAAAGTAAGGCAAGACACACGAAGATCTTGGCACTAAGGTGATTGCATAAAAGCAAGAAGTGCTAATTTTGCAAGCCAAGCTCTATAAGGCTGAGTCCGAATTGAATAATTATGAAGAAAGCTTTATGCAAACCATAGAGGTGAGAGGAGAGTTCTCTTCAGCAAATGCCAAAAAGGAGGATGCTACCAAAAAATTGGATCCGTATTTAAGCAAACAAAGACCTCATTCTATGGGGAAGAAAAGACTTGGATATATTGAAATGCCAAATGAGAAGGTAGAAGAAAAGAAGAAAATTTTGTTTGTGCCTAAAAACAAACACAATGGCATTATGGAGAAGAGAAACCAACTCAAGTTAAAATGGGTTAGGAAAGATGTGATGAAAACTCCCATCCAAAGGAGATAGGTTGTCAAAGATGGAAAGAAGATTACCATAATAGTTACTGAAGATAAGAGATATAAACTTGGTGAAAGAAGAAAATGCAAACTTGAAAGATTTTGCTAGAGTTGTGGTAAGTATGGGCACAAGGCTAGTGTGTATTAGAGTAATGGGTCTATTATAAAGAAGAATATGAGATAAGAATCTAAGGGGAGACTCTCTCAAGAAAGGAGACAGTTTCAAGTGAAAAAAGTCATATTTTACTAAGAAACATATTTAATATATTGGAAGAAGCTTATGGAAGATGTGAAAAGGCTGGATATGCTACTAAGGAATTCTTGACATTGCTGCTCAATCAAAGAGTGTAAAGGAGAACACTTACATAAGCTCCTATATTGAGCCAAACAAGAAAAAGAGGACAAGCAATGGCTATGGTTGTGGAAGTATCCTTAAAAGCTTCCAAGAAAGAAAAGCCATGCATCCAGGACAGTGGCTACTCTTTACACATGATAGGAGACTTCAAGGTGTTGAAGAAAGTAGTAAAATATGATGAAGGGTTAGTCATATTTGGTAATAATGGTGTCTTAAAGATCAAGGGTACTGGTGTTGTTGAAATTGGTACAAAAAAGCTGAAATCTAAGGAAGTACTTTATGTGAAAGGGCTAAAACACAATCTAATTAATGTTTGCTAATTTTATGATGATGGGCACATGAAGTTACTTTTAGTAAGTGTGGCTGCATGGTAAAAATATTAAGTGATGGTGCTATACAAAGGGAGAAAGAACAAATAGAAACTTATACCATGTTTCCCATAGCAAAAACACATGCTACATGAGCACTAAAGATAAAAATTTGTTATGGTATAGGAGATTAGGATATCTTGGACAAAAAGGGCTGAACATATGTATTCAGCCACCCCTTATAGGTTAAGGTATGCCTCTATGCCTCTAACCTTCTCTTTTTCCCTATTCTATTATTCTTTGAATTTGTTGTCAAAAGGGGAGATATTATGCATAAATCCAAAGAGAGTATATATTGATTAAAAGGGGGAGTAGCTTGATAAATAAAGGGGGAGAAGCAGAAGATAAGGGGAGTTTGTTTCCAAATTGGAATCAAGCCCATATATAAAAGGAAGATGTATGTTTCAAAGGGAGATATGAATGTTAAAAGTTGCTATTTGTGCATTGTTCATTGTTAGATTTAATGTATTGCCAACAAATACAAAAGGGGAGATTGTTGAGCCCATCTTAAATGGTTGATGTTAGATTTGTTGTTAATAGCATCTTACATAGTTGTTCTTATTGATTTAATGTTTTAAATGTCATTGAGATGTAGAGAGGTTGTTTGTCAAAACCATTAAAGACAAGTCAACTCTAAAGTCAATGAGTCACTATTGACCATTGACCTTAAATTTTAAGGGTCAAGGCTAATCATTGACCTTTGACCATTAATCCTAAATTTTAGGAAGTCAATTTTGACCGTTGACCCTAAATTTTAGGAATCAAATCTAACCATTGATTATAGGATAACTCTTAGGAATAAATGCTAATCATTGATAATTGTGCAACCTTAAAACTTAAGGCTTATAAATACATCCATGCATCTTTCAAAAGATGTGTGTGCTATAGAAAAATTAAGAGATAACAATAAAAAGAGAATGACAAAGAGAGGTGCATGGTAACCAACCAAATAAAAATGCACAATAACCAACCAAAAAGAGGTGTAGTGGTAAACCAAAGAGTGCAGCAATTGTCAGCCTTACCAAAGGAAGAAGAAGGCGCAGCAATTGTTAGCCCTACTAAAGGAAGAAGAAGGTACAGTAGAAGAGGGAAAAGAGAGGTGCAGTAACCATACCAAAGAAGGTAACAATCAAACTAAAAGTAAAAAAAGGTCAGCCACACCAAAAAGAGAGGTATGCAATGGTAAAGGGAAAAGAAAGGCACAACCATACCAAAGAAGGTGATAACTGAACCAAAGGGAGAAAGAGATAGTGCAATAGCCACTGAAAGGAAAAGGTGCAGTAGCTATTGAAAGGAAAAGGTGTAGTTACCACCAAAGAAGAAGGTGCAGCAACCACTAAAAGGAGAAGGTGTAGTAGTAACCAAAGGGAGATAGTGCAGCAACAACCAAAGAAACCCAAGACAGAAGGTGTAGTAATAACCAAAGGAAAAAGGTGCAGAAGTAACCAAAAGAAGAAGGAGGCAATAGTCACAAAAAAGAGAGGTAACTACACCAAAGGAGAAGGTATTAGCAATTACAATGAAAAGAAGGTAAAAATTGCAACAAGAGGAAAAAAAAGAAGTGGCTATAGAAAGAAGGAGCTTACAATAGTAGGAAAGGCAACACCAGTAGTAGAGGAAGAAAACCTGCTAAGGCAGAAGTAGGTAATACCAGCAGTAAAGGAGAAAACTTGTCCCTGTAATAAGTAAGGAAGCACCAGTAATAAAGGAAAAGAACCTGCCAAGGTAGAAGGAGACAGCACTAACAACAGAGGAAGAGAACTTACATTGGAGATAACTTGTAGAGGAAAGAACCTGTAAAGGAGAAATGGCAGCAACAAGATAGAGAACTTATAGAGAAGAGACCTACAAAGCTTGAACAAAGACTGACAGTAAGAAAAGAGAAGATCCGCTTTTTGCAATGGTAGCCTGTGCATATTAAGTGATATTTCTCAGGGATGTCTTAGTTATAACATTTTTATCAACTACTTGAAAAAGGATGGGAGACCTTTAGAGTGATCGGAAGATCAATCCTTTGAGTGATTGAGAGATCAATCCTTTGATTGATCAGGAGATCAACTCTTTTAGTGATCAGGAGATTAATCCTTTGAGTGATTGGGAGATCATTATAAGTGGTTAAGGAGTAATCATTCCACGACATTAACTATATCTCTCGATAACAAGAGTAGATTGTGTGATTTAGAAGTGATCATATTACTTTGTGGACGTAGTTCACACATTATAGGTAAACTACATAAAAATCTCTATGTTTTCTGGTACTCACATTTAATTAATATCCATACGACCGTTTTCACCTAAAGAAGTAAAATAAAAATTAGATCATTGATTTTAACAAGTAACAAAGGTTAATCCAGACAAATTTGTAAAAAGCAAGCATCTCACACTAATTCACCCCCTCTCCCTCTCAATGTGAGACCTTAGAAGGTCCTCATTAATAGGAATATGGGCTGTTTGATGTAAGATTCCAAATCGATTGCTTATTTTAGTAAAAAGCTAAGTGGGGTAGCCTTAAATTATCCCACTTATGACAAGGAACTTTACGCATTGGTATGAACCTTTTAAATATGGCAACATGATTTATAGCCAAGGGAATTCATTATTCATTCTGATCACAAAAGCTTAGAGTTCTTGAAATACCAAGGTAAACTTAATAAAAGACATTTTAAGTGGCTGAAGTTCATAGAAACATTTTCTTATGTGATTAAGTATAAACATGGAAAGGAAAACATTATTACTGATGTATTGTCTAGGAGGTACACATTACTTACTTCTTTGCAAACTAAATTACTTGGTTTTGAACTACTTAAGGACTTGTATGCAAATGATTATGATTTTGGCCAATTATGGAATGCATATGATAAATGTGCATTTGGTGACTTTTATTGGCATGAAGGGTTTTTGTTTATGAGGAATAAATTATGTGTGCCTATTTATTTATTCATAAGTTGCTTGTTAGGGAAGCTTATAAAGGTAGTTTAATGGAGCACTTTGGTATGTAAAAGACTCTAGATATATTGCATAAGCATTTTTATTGGCTTAATATGAAGTATGATGTGCATTCAATTTGTGATTAGTGCATTATATATAGGTAAGCAAAGGTTAGAGTTAAACTACTTGGCTTGTATACATCTTTACATGTGCCTAACCAACTTTAGACTGATATTTCTATAGACTTTCTCTTAGGATTACCAAGGTCTCAAAGTGGTAAGGATAATATATTTATCGTTGTTGATAGGTTTAACAAAATGGCAATGGTAACGTTAGTGCTACTTTTCATGTTGCTAACTTATCTTTGTTTGATATAGGTGATTTGAGGATGAATCCTTTTAAGGAGGGGAGGAATGATGGAGAACAAGGTTCTATTTAAGAGCAATCCTTTGTAAAGAATTGGTGGTCCAATGATTAAGGCAAGGACAAAGAGGATGAAAGAGGCTTTACAAGGTTTAATCATGGAGTTGTATAACAAAGAGGGTGCTTTAGAAGATTCTAAAACTATTTTAAAAGTTTTCAATGCTACACTAAGAATAATCACTTATTTTTGTGTGCAAGATGATAGACAAGGCATAGAACTTAAAGAACAAAACTTGGAACCTATGATATGAGTCTAAGCTACATGACTAAGTTATGGAAAAGATCAATTGCTTGCTAAGTTGTATTAATGAGTTTAATTTTGCTTTAAGTTACTGGAGTTAAGGTCAAATTACATGTAAAAAAAAGCTTAACTTCTTAAGCTTACTTGGGCTTATAGGTTTAACTAAGTCTTGATACATTAATTAGGTCTTTACTTTGACTTTATATCATTAGTGGTAGTCTTTTTAAGAATTTCTAATTAAGGCAAATTTAGAATTCCTAATCAAGATAGATTTTGGATTTCTAATTAAGGTAGAATTGTATTCCTTAATTAGAAGGATCACCTGTAATTAAGGTTTTCCTATATAGGTATATTAAGAAATACCTTTTCCTTATAGGATTATAATATTTACATGCCTAAATAATGACTACAACTATTTAAAATAGAATGAACAAGATTGAGGTACTTTTTATAGCAAACTTTGCTTTGCTTTCTTGTGTTCTTGAAAGAATACATTATCTTGATTTATCAAAAGAGTGATCAATCTTTATAGCATCTTAAGATTGAGACTTTTACAATTTAGTTTCCTTAGGGTTCTGATTTGATCAACCTAATTTGTTTTCTAACATTTTGGGGCATGTATGACAAATTGATTTAAGGGTTCCTAAGGAAGGTTGCCTAATAGGTTCTTTATTAGTTAAGCAATAAAGATGGATAATAAAGAAGTGAGAGAGAAAGGATACTTAGTCATCACTTTAATATCTTTTCCCTTTATAAATAGGTAGCAATAATGAAGAAAAATCAAAATATCTTTTTCTTTACATGTCATATATAATAGAAAATATTTATGGGTTTAAATGAAAATTGAAAATTAAATAGTATAAGCAAACATGATTTCTATTTTTTTATTAAAAGAGTGAAAAAAAAAACAACTAATATTAATAGGTCCTACAAAACTAGTAATTAATATAAAGCATAAAATTCCTCAAAATGATCTTAGTTTGTTCTTAATCTAAAAGACATTATAATAGACACTATCTTAAAAAAAAAAACAAATTTTCTTAAATATGGGATTGGTATAGCAATAATGATTAAATTAGTAAACAAATAAATTAACAAAATTCATGAAAGAGTCAATGCATGGAAGGCTTCTAAAGATCCATTGAGCTATTTGTCTTTTTAAGTTTAATTTTTTAACTTGTTTTCTTTATATTTACTTCATTAGATTTGTTTTCCTTGACATCTCTTTTTTGTTTGCTAACTTTTTTTTCTTCATTAGTTTAATCCTTTTTCCATATACTTTATTTTGTTAGTTTGGTTTATTTAAGATCAATCCTCTTGGTCAAAATTACCTATTTTTTTTCAACAATATGACCTCTGTTATTTGTCTTTTAGGTTTAATTTTTTAACTTGTTTTCTTTATGTTTACTTCATTAGATTTGTTTTCCTTGACATCACTATTTTGTTTTCTAACTTTTTTTTTATTAGTTTAATCTTTTTCCATTTATTTTATTTTGTGACTTTAGTTTATTCAAGATCAATCATCTTAATTTAATTGTTTAGTTTTTTAAAGGGCTAAAAGGAAAATTTTAAGTGGTAAAAAGTAAAAGTATAAGCACATATTAAGAAAAAGTTCTAAAGATTATAAACATAATTGTTTGTGACACCTTTTTGTGGTTAAACAAATGAATAAGTGTTTTGTGAGGTAGCTTAACTATTTTGTATAAAATTGACATTATGTATTCCAAACACAAAGGTATAGATAAGGAAGGAGGTGATGATATTTTGTTTATAATCAAAATTATGCAATAACAATTTAAGTATATAAACATCAAATAACAATTTGAGCAAGCTAATACAAAAGCGGAGTTCTAAAGGAGGCATAGGGTTTTATGAGGTTCTTAATACATAAAGGTAAGAGAGATAGGACTATGACCATAAAGATTATGAATTCGATGATCTAATTACTTTGGTCAAAATTACCAATAATAGAAATGGTTTGAGAGATTTTAGGAAGCAAAACGTTTATGATTTGATTTAAATAGCATTAAAAAGAAAATTTCTCTACTCCAAGAAAAAAAATGATTTTAAAGCCTACCTAAAATAAGAAAAGAATGTTAAGTTAGTCTTTAATTACCACAATTACCTTAACGAGAAAAAGATAAAACTTACTACTATTAAGTTTAATGATTATACTATTATTTAATGGGATAAAGGCTATTGATATATGAGAGTAGATAAAGGCCACCATGAGGTGAAAGTCCATCCCTAATAATTATTATATGAATTTGTATCAAAAGCTATAAGGACTCACTTGAGGTATCAAAATACAGAAGACTATAACAAAGAGATAAAGATTAACATAATTAAGGTTAATATGAAGGAGGATAAATAACCAACCATGGTTCAATTCTTGTAAAAGATGAATAAAGACATTATTAATATGGTTAAATTATAACATTATGTAAGGTTAGTTGACATGATGTACATGGTAATGAAAGTTGAGAGGTAACTCAAATAGAAGGGTTGTACATGGTTTGGATAGAATTTGAGTTTCACTTCATCTTAAAGTCGAATTAAAGCAAAAAGGATGAAAGGTTGATTATAAGTTCAAGGCCAAATCTTACAAGAGTAAGGAAGTGAATTTTATCAAGAACAAAGATAATTCTAATTCTTAACATAGTAAAAATATAGATGTTAAATGTTTTAAATATCTAGAAATAAGACATATTACATCTTAGTTTCCAAATGTCTAGGTTCTTATTCAATTTCTTATGTATTCAACTTAACTTATTACTTTCAAATTCATTTTTTTATTTAAGTGTGACACCTCTATTCTTCTTTATATCTTTGGTTAGTGTTCTTTCGAATATTGATCTAGGTTTTGCATAATTAAACTATGATTTAGGTTTCTTATGTTCTTGTTCAATTTCTTATACATGTTGGATCCCTAACCTATATCTTTTGGGGTTTGTATCATAAATGTGCTTTTACAAATCATGCATGACCTTTCAAAAGTAATAATTTGGTTCTTATATAAATTTTATCATAAACCTAGCACATCATCAATGAATACTCAAGAAATTTGTTAAGATCTACATGTCATATACCTATATATAAAAAATTAATCATGTGATATGTTATTTGTCATTTCATTTAAAATTAACAAAAGTGAAAATACAAAAAAAAAAAAAGAAAAATGCAAAAGAAAAAAAATTTCTCCTTTTCTCCTTATCTCTTTTCTTATATTACCCTTATCCTCTTCTACCTTTTTCTCTTTCCAAACTCTCCTTCCCTTTCTCCTTCCTTTTCACATATCCACCCCTAATTACTTTGAGAAACATACATGACAAACAACAAATAGATGCAATTGTTAGGTTCATATTAATACATATTTGACTATGTATTGCATAATAAAATATAAACATGAACCAAATACAAAGATAGAGCCATAATAGGAATGTAATCTTGTAATAGGATGCAACCAAAGTTTTTGATTTCATAATTATACCTAGTCATGTATGCTGGGCATAGTTAATCACAACAAAAATAAAGTTTAATCTCTCAATTATACACAAAAAATGGAAAATTAATGTAATACCACTTAGAATAAACAATCATTTTAATTGCAGAAGGAAAAATATCATAACATCCTTCAATGGTGTAATTGCTCTCAAACCATAGAGGTGTTAATTGCACTTGGAGTAGACAAACAATAATAAAGGTCTAATTGCATATTACTTGACCTCTTTTATAAAAGTTGATTAGAAGTAGTAGTTGTAACAAACATTGTGGCCACACTAAACATCTTATTTAGTTTTGTACTCTTATGCTTTTCCAATCATCTTCATTATTATAGGACATGCTCATGTTCTTAATATTGCCTAACTTAACCATGATCAAATCAATGCTATGCGTATTGCTAAGATCTTTAGAGTTGAAAGCCCATTGAGTGGAAGAAGACAACTCTAGCATTAACATATGTTACACTTGTGCGTGAGAGAGAGAGAGAGATAAATGGGCATGTTTAATATAAGGCACAAGGAAGGTAATAACATAGGTTTGCTAATAGTGGTTGAGTTTTGTAATTATTGCTTAAGCCCTCTTTATTTTAAATAAAGAAAGGGGTGGTGAAAAAGGAGAGAGTAGGGAGAATGAAAGATAATAATTTTTTAAATATATATATGCATTTTTATTTTAAATTTTGTTAATTTTAAATTAAATGATATTTGATATATCATACTATCATTTTTCTTTTGGTACACTTAGGCATGCTATATGTGCATACTAACAAATTTTATTAGTATTTATTGATGTGTTTCAAATTTATTAAAAAAATTATATAAAAATCAAATTATTATTATTATTTAAAAATAGTGCTAAATTTATAGAAATACACAAAATTTAAGATTAATTTATATATTAACTCATGATAATTATATACCAACAAAAATTTTTAAAAAAATATTATAAAGCAATGTACATAAACTAAGTGTCATATCGTATAGTCCATACTAACAAATTTTGTTATATAGTTATGAGTTTGAAAAGTGAAGACAATTATATTCGTGCTTTAGCATTATGTCACTCATACGATTGTTAAAATCACAATTTTAATTATAAAATTTTATTACTTTACAATTATATATAAAGTTATTGATTTATATTGTATTAAAATTTTTTTGAGGTAAAATTTTAATAGTATCTTAATTCAAATCATATGAACGATAGAATTACAATGTAATTCTATAATTTTTATTTCTTTGCATTTAAATATATTTTAAATTATGCATCATAATAATTTATTATGTTTATTTTTATTTTTCTACTTATTTGCTGTCAATCCTTTTTTGTTTTTTATGTTAAATTATGAGGATGAATTGGTCCTAGACTTTTGAAATTAATGTTTATTAACAATATCAAAAAAGAGATGTGGTTTTATTTGAATTTAAATACTAAATATAATTAAGTAAATAAATAATTTCTCGTAAAGAAGACTTTTAATTCATAAAAAAGTATTTTCTAACCATAAAAGAGGAAAAAACTTATTTTTCTCCTTAACAACAATAATTTTTATTTTTTCTTTACTTTTCCTAAAATCTTATTATTACATAATATAACTCTATTGTTTAATTCTTAACATTCCAAATCGATTCTAGGTAAGATCCCAAATTTACATCTATGGCCTCTTATGTTAAAGTTTTTTTATTTATAAAATATAAGTTCTTATTTTTTGTCAAAAATATGAAATATGCAACAAGTTTAACAAAATGTGCAACAATGAATCATTCGACATGTTCTTGCACGTTATGTTAGACTTATTGAAAATTTAGTAATTTTTGCAGCTTTTGCATTGTAAATAATGTTAGCATGTAATTTAGATTAAATAATTATTTTTAAGAAATAATTTTTTAAAAATTTATTTAATTTTAAATGAAATGATAAAATATATGAAAAATATTATATAATGTACATCAAAAGTTCATGATATTTCTTTGTCACGTGTTATATTATCCTTGTTACATATTTATTTATCCATTTTACATATTCTGTGTTTTTTGATATGAATTTAATTTTTTTTAACAAAAAAATTGTTTGTCTAATGGGGAGGGCCGTCTCCGGCCTTCCTCTAGATGAAAGTCTCTCGCCACGAACTGTCGGTTTTCTTTCTAGATGGTCGGGGAAGTCGTTTCAAGTTTCAATTAATACAACGACGTCACATGAGTCAAACTTGCCGACTAAGAGAGAATCGGCCAAAAACGCCGTCGTTTCAAGTTTAAACAAATTTCAATTTCTAGCACCTTCATTGTTTGTAGCGACCGGCCAAAAAGGGAGAATCGGCGCTCTCACGGAAGGTTCGGTGTCTTAAACATTGATTCTTTCTTTCCATTCGGCTGACCATTTATCAAAAAAAAAAAAAGAGGTACGGATATGATCTTCTTTTATTTTTACCAACTGATAAATAATTATAAAAATACCGTTTAATTATTTCTTGTTCGTTAATGTCAACTACACATTACTACTCGAAAATAATGAATTAGTATTTACTCATTCTTACAATTCGAATTTCCGTCCGTCTAGGTTTTGGGTTTTTGGTTTTTCAGGCTGATTCTTCTCTGGGTTTTTGTTCTTAAATACTTTGATGTAGGTTTTGGCCGTAGGTTTATCTTCCTTTTTTTTTTAGTGTAGCAAAATTTTTGTCTATTTTTTCTTGTTATAGGGGTCTTTTGGATATCAAGTAGAAGATTGGATTTCCTTTGGAAATATGCTAAAGCTGGGTATATGCCATTCAATTCATGATGTTTTGGTTGTTTACTTGCTTTGTGGAAAATGGTTTAGCCTTTTCTTATTAGAATATGAAGCGAAAGCGAGCCAACAAGAGAGGCAAAAAGAAAGGCAGCCAAGTGCAGACAGCAAATGAGCCAGCTCCAAATGTTTTCAGTCTAGATAGGGAAGATAATTCTGGTATTGATGGCTCTGATAGTAACAACGACAATAATAATGATGTTAAAGATGAATATGCATCCCGAATGGAAGTTGATACGCCTTCTTCAACTGGGACAGACCAGCCTTTGAATGTTGCAAGTATCAATCCTGATGGCTCTATTGATAAGACCACTGGGAAATCGGTTGGGCGCGTCAAGGTTAAGCTCAAGACTTCAAAGACATTGGAATCACACAGTGATACTGATAAGAGTAGCCCTCAATTGGGTTTGGAGAAACATGGTGTGCTTAGTGATAAAATGGAAGATAGTGGCAGTTCATTGCCTGAAGTAAAAATGGTTGTTCCAGGGAATGTTTCAAAGAAACCTGGGAGTATAAAGATTACATCATTCAAAGGGCTTGGTAGTTTGAATGTTGAGAAGAGTAGTAATGCTGTGGCAGCAGGAAATGACTGTTTACAACAAAAAGAGGGGAAGACTACTGATCAGGGTCTTGAATATAATAAGGAAGAATTGGATTCTGCTTTCTTGGTACGTCGGAAATTTAATTAGGTTGTTGATGCATTGTCTGGGTCACATTATTTTAGTTCGTTTCTGCAGAATTGAGTTGAGAATGTGGCAATTTCAGTTAAGCTATCCCTTTTTGCCCTTTCTCAGGTGATTAAGAAGATAATGAAAATGGATGCAGCTGAACCTTTCAATGTTCCAGTGAATCCTGAAGCTCTGGGGATACCTGTGAGTATGATTCACAGCTGAATATTCTTATTTCACAAGGGGTGGTTAGGGGGAGGGGGAGGATAATGTTGGAACTAAATGCATGAGGTCTTGGAACCTATGTGGTTGCCTTACAGCACTCTGGTTTAATACCTCTATAGCTTCATTCATATATAAATCACCAGTATCCTTTTCAATTTTTTACCTTAATTGATGCACTGGCCCTGAATTTCAGGAAAAGGGTTTGAAAGAAGTATATGACTGATATTAAGGATTCTGCAAAGGGGATCACTATGATTAAGCTATTGTACTTTGTTGGTACAAACTGCAGTTTGTATTTGTTATTTTCAATGACTAGGTCCTAGTCATTCTGATCGTTTTATGGTTGTCAATATATTGCATGTGCATTTCAGGCTCCTTGTAAGCTAAAGGATGATTGAATGCCAGCATTTTCCTTTTGATTCATAGTTGAGTTGTAATCTGTCAGGGAAAGTGACATTAATCATGTGTATTAGAAACAAAAAAGCATGATTTTTTTTAAAACATTCAATTACAAGCATTATAATACCTTAGAGATCTCACATCCCTTTTTCTGGACCCTGTCAACCATCATCTTGATGTAAGATGATAATTATGTGCATCATATGGAGGGCCACAGTGGTCCGTCTTGCTTTTTGAATGCAAGTTGATATTAATAGCGTTATTTGATATTAGTTCTGTATGGAAGTGCTACATGCCAAGGTGCTGAATATACATATCCACTGTACGAAATAGTGTCTACTGTATATTTTGTGCTTCTTTTTTTGTTGCTGACACTTTTTTATATTTTGGTGGTGGTTTGACCAGGATTATTTTGACATCATAGATACACCAATGGACTTTGGAACAATATGCAGCAATCTTGAAAAAGGGAATAAGTATGTTAATTCAGAGGAGGTTTATAAGGATGTGCAGTACATATGGGATAACTGTTATAAGTACAACAACAAAGGTGACTATATTTTGGATCTTATGAGACGGGTTAAGAAAAATTTTATGAAGTATTGGACAGCAGCTGCATTATACACTGAACAGGCAACTGGTGCTGATGGTGAGAATTATATGGCTGTGTGTTCTGAGAATCTTTTTGATTTTCTTGATCCTGCCAAGTTTCCTCATCTTATTTCTCCTTCCTAATGTATGATATTTTGGTTGGTAGGGAATTAATTGGTATATTATCATTTGAGCACTAAATTCTTTGATTATTTGGCTGTAAGGAAAAAGACAAATACACTATCCATTGAATGTTTTTTATATGCGGTTTTTTGATTTCTTAACTAATGTTTTCCTGCTTCTTGTTATCAGAAATGCATTTTTTCCTGCTTTTATGGTGATATTGCTTTGTGGCTTCTACTATTGTGATTGAGTAAAGGTTTTATTTTTTGGTTCACTTTCTTGTCAATGTCATTGTAAATTCAATTTCCAGTGAATACTGGCCGTAGACCTTTTTTATTTGTTCTGGGAATTGCAAGTTTTATGGTCCTCTAATGTCAGTAATGTTTAGAGCATATTGTCATGGGTGCACACTACCCAACTTCCACATCGTTGAGGAAGAGGGGGATCTTGAGCCATATAAACGCGGAATCTACACACTCCAATAAGTTGCCTGTTGGGGAGAAGATAATGGCCTCATGACAAATGGTATTAAAGCCTATCCCTATCCTGCGGTGGGACCACCCTCGATTTGGTGGTAAGTGATCCCTGACGGGTAATGCTGTCCCGGGTGCACACTGCCCGGCACACCGAGGGTGCATTGACGAGGATGTCGATGAATCAGGTGTGGGAGATGTCACGACTGCACATTACCCAACTCCCACATCGTCGAGGAAGAGGGGGATCTTGGGTCATATAAACACGGACACTGCACACCCTAATAGATTGCTTTTTGGGGAGAAGGTAATAGCCCCATGACAATATGCTATAGTAGGACACTAGTGTTGAACCTATTAGTATTACAACAACAAGAGAGCATTTTGACTGGAAAGTATCCTAGATAGTTGTTTGAATTTTATTTTGTAGCAACTATTTTTTTCTCCCCCTTTGTTAGCTTGTTATGAATTATCCCAAGGGTGTTTGGGTTTGTCAATGTCATTGTTGAGTCAATTTTATTATAATTTTACACTTGAGGTTCTTAATTGGGTTAGGTTCATATGGTTTTCCTGTTATAGTTACTTAGCTTGCTGATTTCATTTATTAGCTTTCTGATTTCATTTACTGCTAGTAATGTACTTTAGTTTTAGACTTCACCCTCAACATCTTGATTGGTTAATGTTTCTTTTTGTCCTTTTAATTTACCTATTTTGATTTTTTTTAAACATACATACATCTATTGCTTATTGGTTTAGAGACGACAGGCTCATTTTTCTACAGTGATCTTAGTCCACTAATTCCACTGTTATAGGTGCTGAAGGCATTCAGGGGGAGAATGTTGGGGCGTCCAGTCAGGGGCATGGTAAAAGTGGCCAGCTAAAACAGAAGAACAAAAAGCGTCATGGGTATGCCTCTGCTGGTTTTTCCTCTTTTGTTTGGGTGAGGGGTGCTTATGTGTTAGAATCCATTCTCCACGGTTTGTGCTTTTTGGGATTTTTCCCCCTAAATTTAACTTCCAATTAATCTCATATAAACAAAGGTTACCAATGTTCTGTTGTCAATTGCTTATGCAATGTTAGATAATTTTTTTAGTTGAACTTTCAGGCGACACCATAAAGCTGATTGTTTATGTGCAATATGTGTTCTCAAACGTCGTAGAAGGGAGCGTGAGGAGAGTACCCGACTTGCTAAAGCCCAGATTGGAGTTGCTGATTACAAACTTGCTCAACAGTTAAAGCAAGAGGTTTTCAGACTTACTATCATCCTTCAACCATTTACTTTTTTTACATTTATATGGTAGTATGCAGCCAGGATGTTTGTGGAAGAGAATGTTTTGTGGATCAATTTTGCATAACAATTAAAGGTTTAATGTGTCTAAGAATGATTTCTATAGCAATTAGCTTTTGATATGTCAACTAAATGAGTTTGTTTATAATTTTATATTGAAGGATTCATCACCTGTTGAATGTCCTCATGACGAGGATTCATTGTCAGATGAATCACTAGGTGCAGATGCAGACATTGACGTTGAAGAAAAGGCTCAGGCGGTGGAGGAGGTTAGTGAGCGACATGATAGCCCCGTGGAGGAAAAGCATAAAGAGGAAGTAAAGGAGGATGAGTTGGAAGAGGAGACTGAGGATAGAAGGAATGTCATGGAGACGCAAAAGGAGTTGAACAGCAGAACAACAGAAAAATTACAGCTTTCCCAAAGATCAGGAGAGGAGCTTAGTTGCCAATCTCAATTGGAAATAGCAGAAATTGCAGGTTCAATAATGCAAATTCAACCTCAGGAACAACCTGCAACGGAGCAGCAACAGGAGGAAGTTGTTGCAGCTGAGAAAAATAAGCATAAGGTATCTTAGTTTATTATTTTTGTGTCAATGTGAAATCACACAGAAACACAAATGTCTGGTTGCCCAAACTGCCTTGTTTAACATGTTCATGTTGGACGGGAATTACTGTTTATTGTGTCTAGCCTTGGAGTCCTTGTTCTTCTGTGGCTTTGCCAAAGTAGTTCCAAATTTTATGAGCTGTGTACTTCTTACTTAAATAGATTAGAATGGAACTAAAATATTCCTTAAAGAGATGTCAAATCTATGCTTTTTTTTTTTATTGAATAAAATGCTATAGTTATTGAATTGCTCTTTAGAACAATCCTCATCTTGCGCTGACATAATGTTATTTGAGTAATTTGCCAACTTGTTTTTTGCCACATTTCAGGAATTGCAAGCAAGGCAAATGAAGGCCCAAATGTTTGAAAAATCCCTTTTTGAAAATCCCTTGCTTCTCAGCCTGTGTGGAACTCTCTTCTCAGAAGATCATCAGTCAGTCTGGAGTGGGCCGCACTCAATTTTTCAGCATCAGGCTTCTGCTGCCGGAAGCGCTATTCATGTTGCTATTAACAAACTCATGAAATAGGTGCCCTTTTTGATATCCCTCCTTCCTATTTGTCAAGTTGGTCTGAGTCAACCTTACATTCCTGATGATGCTTATATATGAAAAAAATGCGCACTTTCAAAAAAGATCAATGCATGTATTAACACTTTAAACTTATTAAGCTGCTGCAGTTTATTCAAGTATCATTTTGTTTTGTTTGCCAAATATAATTGGCCACTGGATCGCTATCTAATTGTTTTGGTGGGCAGTTTGGCTAAGAGGAATGCAAATTTAGCTCATGATTTATTTTGATTTTCAGTCAAGTAAATAAAGAATATGGTATACATTGACGGATGCTTGAACGATATCCAAATCCACGAAAGTTTCTCATATTGTCACCTCACATGAATAAAATGGGAGTCATGGGGCCATGTGGGGAATAGGATGAAAAAGAGTACTTGTGCTTGGAAGATTTACTGAAAGTACTAAGGCTATGGATGACAAACAATTAGATAGCAATTGGAAGGAGGCTGTGGAAGACAAATAGATTTTGGTGGGTTTTCAACTCTTCCAGATGATACCCAAAAAAGTCATATGACATAAGCAACCCTGTTGTTTTCTTCTCTTTTTCATGTTTGTAAACCACAAATTTCACTTTTATGGATTCTCTGCAGTTGCAGTCCAAAAAGAAGGGAAAATGGAAAGTGGATAATGCATTTAGGAAGCGAGTTTAATGTAACAAAATTCAATTTATTCGTGAAATGGGGCAACTGCAAACAAAATTCAATAGGTGTTAGAATCAACAATACAGAAGAACAAGAATCGAAAAGCAAACTGTAATAAAGGAATGAAAGATAAGTGATGAGACTCATATTAGACGTGAGTTGCTGGGGGGCATTGAACTGGACGGAAAGTACTGCCCTGCAGCATTTTGTTCTCATAACGAAGCGAAGCGCCATTGGTGCCATAGTTCACATTGGAGAAGAGGCTGCAATTGGGAAGAGGCGAAGAAAGGAGCTTCACGTGGCACGACTGGAGGGGATGGTCCAATATGTTGTGGCTCATCTTGAAGCCATCTAGTGATGCATAAAAGTAGCCTTAGACGTCAGTTTCATACTTGTGATAATAACCGACTTATTTCGGTAATTTTTGCAAAAGACGCTAACTTTTGCCTAAGGAATTGGCTCGGCCCCGATCAAAGACCATGACCTACAATGCTCGCAGCTCTGGCAATAGACAATACCTTCAATACCCACACCCACATCCACTTGAATCTCTGCTTGGCTGTGAGGCGGCAAATACGGGAGATAGGACCAGTGGAAAAACAGCAGGAGAGAGCAG
>JAHLGO010000258.1:8323282-8385892 GCA_020615895.1 Ceriops decandra
AATATGCCTTGATTAGGAATCCTTAAAAAGACTACAACTAATAATAGTTAGGTATAAAAGTCAAAGTAAAAATCCTAACTAATGTATTAAGACTCAGCTAAACCTACAAGTTTAAAGAAACCCAAGAAGTTTAGCCTTCTTTTACATGTACATAACTTAAAATCCAACAACCCAAAATAAAAACAAGCCCTTTAATACAACTTGGCATGCAAATTGAGCCTTTCCTTAGCTTGGCTATGCAACTTGGATTTATATTATGGGTTCCAAGTTTTGTTCTTTAAGTTTTAAGCCTTGTTCATCATCTTACACACAAAGAAAAGTAATTATCCTTTGTGTAACATTAGAAACTTTTAGAATAGCCTTAGAATCTCCTAGAGTACCCTCTTTGTCATGTAACTCCATAATTAAGCCTTGTAAAGCCTCTTTCATTGTCTTTGACCTTGTCCTAATTATTGGACTATATTGGGAATACTTGCTTTGTTGCACTTGATCAATACCTTGTTCTCCATCAACATAGAAGTCATTAATCTTGAATAGTGTCACTTTCATGTATTAAGTGTGATTTTGATGATTAGTTTTGTTGGATAGATAAAATGGTTCATTGTTTTAAAGATGAGGTTGCCACATCATTTCAAGTTAATAAGGCTATCCATTCATTGTAAAGAGCCATTTACAAATAAGAATCACAAACTTAAACTTAAATGTCTACATCAATCAAGTATTTTATGACAACATGCATGTTATTATGTTTTACATTGTTGAATCCATTGATGTCCATCAAATAGAAGAGCTATTGTTCTTAATTAGGTTGTTTTATCAAGAGAGAATCAACTTTTCCTCAAAACTTCAAACTCTCACCATTTAATTCCATCAACAAATGGATCATTAATTTTAATTAACTTTTCTTACAAGTACTGAAGGGGTTGATTTGAAAAATATAAGATCGTGATTTCACTGCTTACTAATAAGGGATGATATTTCTCCTTTTGTTGTAAGGAATAATGTTGAGCCCATCTTTGATGGCTAATATTGTATTTGTTGTCAACAGTATCTCATTTTGTCTTGATTTAATGTTTTGAATGTTATTGAGATGTAAAGAAGTTATTGGTTAATATTGTAAGTTAACTCTAAGGTTAATGAGTCAAGTTACCCTTTACCATTGATCCTAAATTGTAGAAAGTCAATGTTGACCATTGACCCTAAATTTTAGGAATCAAATTTCGCCATTAATTGTAGAGTAACCCTTGGGAATCAATGCTAATTGTTAATGATTATACAACCCTAAATCTCAAAGCCTATAAATACATCCATGTATTTTTCAAGATGGGTATATGAAGCAAAAAGGGGATTAGCTGCAAGAGAGAGACCGACCAGCTACAAAGCGAGAATGGCAAAGAGAGAGGTAGCCACCAAAAGGAGAGTAACTGGCCAAGAGTGTAGCACCAAGGAGAGGTGTAGCCAGCCAAGAGGTGATAACAACCACCAAAGAAGGAGGTAGCCACACCAACCAAACGAGGAGTTGCAGCAATCGATAGCCCTACCAATGGGAGATAAAGGCAATAGCCAGTTAAAACAAAAGGAGAAGAAGAAGGCATGCAATAGCCATACTAGACCAGAGGAGAGGTGTAGCAATTACACCAAACTAGAGGAGAACATGTTGTAACTAATCAACCACCTAAGGAAAAACTTATAGTAACCAATCAAGGAGAGGTGTAGCAGCTGGCAAACTAATCAAGGATAAGTGCAATAATTTTTGAACCAATATAGGAAAAGGTGGAGCAGCCATCCAAAGGAGAAGGTGCAGTAATCACTCAACGGAGAAGGTATAGTAAGCACCAAAGAGGGAGAAAGCAGCTTGGAACACAACCAGCAATTGTAATAGCAAGAATAACCAGCAATTGTAGCAATAAGCATAACTAGCACAACAATTGGTAGTAGGTGAATCAAAACTAGTAGCTCGCAGAACTAGTAGTAGGGCAGGTAGCACCAACAGCAGAAGGAGAAGACTTACCTCGACAGTAAGGCAAGTAGCATTAGCAGTAGGAGGAGAAGACTTGCCATGACAACAAGGTAGGTAGCATTAGTAGGGGAAGAGAACTTGCCTAGGTAGCAAGTGAGGTAACTAGCCAAGGTAGTAGGTGAGGCAACTTACCAAGGCAACAAGAGAGGCAATACTAGGAGTAGGGGAAGAAAACCCACCAAGGCAACAGGTGACGTAGTATCGATAACAAAGGAAGGATAAGATCCATGTTTTGCACTAACAGCTTGTGCACATTAAGAGATCCTTTCCAGGAAAGTATTAGTCATAAACCTTTTGATAAACTTGTTGAAAAAGGGTGGGATACCCTTGGAGTGATCAAGTGATCATTGTAAGTGGTTAAAAATTGATCCTTCCATAACATTAACTATATCCTTTGATAACAAGAGTGGATTATGTGATTTAAGAGTGATCTTATCACACCATGGATGTAACTCACACATTATGGTTGAACCATATAAAAATTGCTATGTTCATAGGTGCTTGTGTTTGATTGATATTCGTATGGCCACTCTCATTTAAAAAAGAAAGATAAAAATTGGATCATTGACTTTAACAAGTCATAGAAGTTAAACTAAAAAGATTTCTAAAAAGTGAACATCTCACATTCATTCACTCCTTCCCTCTCTTAGTGTGAGACCTAAAAAGGTCCTCATCAAATGGTATCAAAACTGGTTTTCTTTGTTGATCCATTTTGTCTACTTTGATCTGAAATTGTTGTTACTGCTGTGATTTTTTGCTAGTTGATATCATGGATAATATGAAGAGTGTTAAGAGCAAGGGCATTTCCACTTATGATAGACAGAATTATCAGTTATGAAAAAATTGAATGCTCCCATATCTGATTTCACTTGGTTTAGATATGTTTGAATTTACTATTAATGGCTTCATCTCTTTGTCAGAGGTGATGATATGATGCCTATTGATAAAAAGAATTTGGAGTGTGATGGAAAGGTGAGAAATGCCTTGTATGCCTCCTTATCAGACAAAGAATTCACCAAAGTGAGGGGTGAAATATAGTTATACAAATAAAAGTCATGGATCCTAGACGGTGACTACTTTTCACATACGACAAGAAACTCCAAGATGTTTAAGGAAGTAAAATATGATGGAGGATTAGTCACATTTAGCAATGATGGTGCTCTAAAGATTAAAGGTATTGGTGCTATTGAAGTTGGTGTAAAAAAATTGAAATCGAAGAAAGTGCTTTATGTTGAAAGGCTAAAACACAATCTTATTAGTGTTAGCCAACTTTGTGATAATGTACATGAAGTTACTTTTAGTAAGAGTGGCTATATAGTAAAGTGATTAAGTGATAGTGTTGTTCTTATTAAGGGTGAAAGAACAAATGGAAACTTATACCAAGTTTCTAAAAGTAATAACACATGCTATATGAGCACTAAAGATGAGAATTTGTTATGGCATAGAAGATTGGGACTTCTTGGACAAAAGAGGTTGAACTTAAGTATTTAGCCACCCCTAAGAGGTTAAGGTATGTATCTAACCCCTCTCCTCTTCCCTCTTTTATTATTCTTTGGATTTGTTGTCAAAGGGGGAGACATTTTACAAATCCAAAGAGAGTATATAATGATGAAAAGGGGTAGTAGCTTGATGAATAAAGGGGAAGAAGCAGGATGAAAAGGGTGCTAAAGGTATAGGTATATGCAAAAAGGGAGATGCATGTTTCAGGGGGAGCTGTACTTATGCTTAATTGCTGAAAGTTGAATTTAATGTATTGCTAACAAATCCAAAGGGGAAAATTGTTGAGCCCATCATTGATGTCTAAATTTGGATTGTTGTTAACACTATCTCACATATTTGTTCATCTTGATTTGATGTTATAAATGTCATTGAAATGTAAGCAAAACTATTGATAGTAGGTCAACCCTAAAATCAAAAAGCCAATGTTGATTATTGACCTTAAATTTTAAGGGTTAAGGTAGACCATTAACCATTGACCTTAAATTTTAGGATGTAAATATTGACTGTTGACCCTAAATTTTAGGAATTAAATCTAGTCATTGATTATAGGGAAACCTTTGGGAATCAATTGGTTGTTGATGAATGTGCAACCCTAATCTCAAGGCTTTATAAATAACCCTATGCACCTTGCAAGACGAGTGTGTGTGTTGCAAAATTTTGAAAGAGAATGGACAAGAGAGGTTAAGCAGCAAAGGGTGTACGACTGGCCAAAGAGAGGTTGAGTAGTAAAGGGTGTGTAGCCAGCCAAAGAGAGGTTGAGTGGCAAAGAGAAAGGCAGCCACTAAAGGAGAGAGTGACTAGCCAAAGCAAAGGAGACAGCCACTAAGGAGAGCAGTAGCCGATTGAGGGAGTTGCAATAGTAGCCAATCAAAGAAAAGGTGACAACAACCATCAAAAAAGGAGGTAATACTGACAGTAGGGGGAGAAAACTTGTAGTGAAGATAACTCACAGTGGAGATAACCTGCATAGAATAAACCAACAAAGCTTGAGCAATGACTGGTAGTGAGGAAGAAGATCTACTTTCTATATTAATAGCTTATGCACATTAAGTGATCCTTATTAGGAATGTGTTGGTTACTAAAATTTTGGTAAACTTGTTGAAAAAGGGTGGGATACCCTTGGAATGATCGAGAGATCAGTTCATTGAGTGATAAAGAGATCAAACCTTTGACTGATTGGGAGATCGACTAAGTGATCAAGAGATTATTGTAAGTGGTTAAGGAGAGATCCTTCTACACCATAACTATGTCCATTGATAACAAGAGTGGATTGTGATATTTAGGAGTGATCTTATGACATTGTGGACATAGCTCACATATTATGGGTGAACCATGTAAAAATCTCTTTGTGTTCTCTAGTGTTTGCATTTGATTGATATCCATATAGCTGCTCTTACATAAAGTAGAAAGATAACATTCGATCATGGACTTTAACAAGGCCCAATGGTTAAATCCAAAAAGATTTATAAAAAGCGAGCATCTCATATTGATTCACCCCTTCCCTCTTTCAGTGTGAGACCTAAAAAGGTCTTTATCAAGTGGTATTAGATCCAATTTCCTTTGTTGATCTGATTTGTCTACTTTGATTTCATAATATTTATTATTGCTATGAATCTTTACTGATTAATATCATGGATAGCTTGAACAGTGTTAATAGCAAGGGCATTCCCACTTTTGATGGACATAATTATCAGTTATAGTATAATAGAATGCTCCTATATCTAATATCACTTAGTCTTGATGTGTTTAAGTCTGCTATTAGTGGCTTTACCCCTGTTACTAAAGGTGATGTTATGATGTCTATTGATGAGAAGAATTTAAAGTGATGGAAGGTGAGATATGCCTCCTTATTAGATAAAGTAATGGGATGCAACATAGCTAAACAAATTTGGGACAAACTGAAGAATATTTATGAAGGAGACAAGGTTGTAAATGAAGCCAAGTTAAAAATCTGGAGGAGCAGATTTGAACACATAAAGATGCATAATGACGAGTCTGTTGATGCCTTTTTCACAAAAGTAAATGAAATTATGTGCTTCATTAGAGGCTATGGAGAGGAGATCAACAATGCTGCTGTGGTAAGGAAGACACTTATAACCTTACAAGAAGTTCACAATGCTAAGTTTTCCTCCGTAGAAAATAGAGACTTAGACAAGTTGCCCTTAAATGATTTATATAGCATATTGGTGGCTTATGAAATGAGAATAGTCTCAATGAAGAAAGAAAAGAAGTTCAAGGTGGAGAAGGAGTTGGCCTTCAAGGCAATAAAAATACTAAAGATTAAAGACCAAAAAGAAGAATTCGACAGCAACTCTAAAGAAGAAGATGGCTATACTAAACTGGAGAAAGTCATGACATACATCACCAACAATATAAGGAAAGGAAAAGGGAAGTATGAGGGAAAATTACCCTTGAAGTGCTTTAGGTGTGGAGCTATTGGGCACTTTGCCATGGATTGCCCAAACAGAAGAAAAGCAAACAGTGATAATGATGATAAGCTGGTCCTAAGAAGGAGAACAAAGTAATCCAGCTATTCTAAAGCTAGAAATTCAAGTGCCAAAGGGAAAAGGCAATTCTTCAAATCCAAAAGAAGGAATCTTTTAAGCAAGCAAATGAAGAAGATTCTGAAGAAGTTAATGATGATTTTGATGATGAAGCTATAAAGGATATACTGGTTGCTCAAGTAAATGATGATCAAGAATTTTCAAGTGATGAGGAATCAATAGAATTGAAAGAGGATAAGTTGGTTCAGCAACTTGAAAATGAATTGAGAGCCTATTTGCATTGAAATAGCAAGCTGGAAAATGAGGCAAAGCATCTCAAGAAGTTGTATGAAAATTTTGTTGTTAATGAATCTGATCTCTAGGTGAAAGTAATGGAGTTTGACGTAAAAGAGAAGTACTTAAAGACAATTGAGGAGCTAATTGTACTTGACACAGAGCAAGGCAAGATACACGAAGATCTTGGTGCTAAGGTGATTGCACAAGAGCAAGAGGTGCTGATTTTACTAGCCAAGCTCCACAAGGTTAAGTCCGAATTAAAGAATCATGAAATAAGCTTTATGTAGGCTATAGAAGTGAAAGGAAAGTTGTCTTCAACAAATGCCATCAAGGAGGATGTCATTAGAAAGTTGGATGAGTGTCTAAGTAATCAAAGACCTCATTCTATGGGGAAGAAAGGACTTGGCTATATTGAAAAGCTTAGTAAGAAGAAGAAAATTGCGTTTGTGTTTGAAAGCAAGCACAATGATGCTATGGAGAAGACAAACCAACCTAAGCTAAAATGGGTTAGGAAAGATGTTTGATAACTCCTATTTAAAGGAGACAAGTTGTCAAAGATAGAGAGGAGGTTGCCATAACAATTGCTAAAGGTAGGAGATAAATACTTGGATAAAGAAGAAAACCAACCTAAATGTGTTGAAGTAATGGGATTATAATAAAGAGGAATGTAAGGCAAGAGTCTAGTGGGAGACTCTATCAAGAAAGGAGACAATCTTAGGTGAAAAGAAGTCATATTCCACTAAGGAATGTTTTGGATCTTGGACAGTGGCTACTTTTTACACATGATAGGGGACTCCAAGATATTTAAGGGAGTAGCAAAATATGATGGAGGGTTAGTCAAATTTGGCAATGATGGTGCATTAAAGATTCAAGGTATTGGTGTTGATGAAATTGGTGCAGAAAAACTAAAATAAAAAAAATTGCTTTATGTTAAAGGGCTAAAACACAATCTTATCAATGTTAGCTAGCTTTGTGATGATGGACATGAAGTTACTTTCAATAAAAGTGGCTGCATAATAAAGAGATTAAGAAATGGTGTTGTTCTTACTAAGAGTAAAAGAATAAATGGAAACTTATACCAAGTTTCTAGAAGCAAAAACACATGCTACATGAGCACCAAAGATAAAAACTTATTATGGCATAGAAGATTGGGGCATCTTGGATAAAAGCTGTAAGAGATGTACCCAAGCTAAGAAGAGAGAGAGATACAATTTGCACCATATGTCAAAAAGGGAAGATGGTGAACGCTTCTTACAAAAATGTGGAGATTCAAATAAAGAAGCCATTAGAGCTCATCTATTTAGACATTTGTGGGCCTATGACATAAGCATCAACAAAGGGTGATAGGTACTTCATCTCCTTCATTGATGATTTTACAAGAATCACTTGCATTATGTTCTTGAAACATAAATTAGAGGCTTTTGATAAATTTAAGAGCTATAAAAATTTGGCTGAAAATCAGTTGGGGGGAAAAATTAAAAGGTTCAAGAAAGATAATAAGATATAATACACATGCGATGAATTCAAGATTATTTGGAGAAGCATGAAGTGAAGCACGAATATGCTAGTCTCTACACACCCTAACAAAATGGAGTGCCTGAAAGAAAGAACAGAGGCCTAGTGGATATGGCAAAAACTATGTTGGCTGAGCATGGTACTGCACATGGCTATTGGAGAGAGGATATCACCAATGCAACTCATATTCAAAACAGATGCCTAATGAGACCACATAAAAAGAAGACACCTTATGAGTTGTGGTATGAAAGGAAACCAAGCGTAAAACACTTTAAAGTGTTTGAAAGCCCATGCTGCACTAAAGTCAAAGGCAAGCATCTCGGTAAATTTGATGAGAAGGCTAATGAAGGCATATTCTTGGGCTATGGACCAAATGGATGAGGTTCCAGATGCTATAACAAAACTTTGCTAAAAATAGTGGACAACTTTAACGTTACAGTGATTGAAGATGGTTTTACAATGCAATCACAACATGAAGAAGCTAAAAATGCCATGTATGACAACCAAAAAGAGTTTGAAAGTGATGAATTTGAGGCCATTCAACATAAGGAAGATGTTGATTCTCAAGTTATAAGTGATGAAGAAGAAGAATCAAGGCATTCTCAAACTCATAAAAGAGTTAGAGTTGAAGTTGAGGCTAAAAACATTATTAGTAGTAAAGAGGACTTTGTGCAGACTAAGAGAAGGCTAAGAGGTGGTGAACAAACCTCATTGATCTCCAAGGTTAAACCCAAGTTAGTGGAAGAAGCATTAAAGCACAAGGAATGGGTGTGTATCATGAATGAAGAGCTTGATCAAATTGAAAAGAAGAACAATTTGTATTTAGTACCTAGACCTAACCAAATGGGTTTTCAGAAATAAGCTCAATGAAAAAGGTGAGGTGGTAAGAAAAAAGGCAAGACTTGTCTACAAAGGTTACTTACATGTACAAGGTGTTGACTTTGAAGAGACCTTTGCTCCTATGGCCAAACTTGAAGTAATTAGAATATTCATGGCCATTATTGCTCAAATAAACAACAAAGTTTATTAGATGGATATGAAGTCTACATTTCTAAATGGAGAACTTGAAGAAGAGGTATTTATTAGACAACTTAATGGTTTTATACTTGATCATGATGGTTCAAGCATATGCAAATTAAACAAGGCTCTATATGGCTTAAAGCAAGCTCTAAGAGCATGGTATTTTGAGCTAGATACATGTCTCAAAGATACGAAGTTTAGAAAAGGGAATGTGGAGAGCAACTTGTACATAAAGGAAGATAAATAGGGCTAGTTCATTGTTATGGTTTATATTGATGACATAATCTATGTTGCCAAAAAGGAGGCCCTTTGCATTGTTTTTGCTGAATAGATGAAGAAGAAGTTTAAGATGTCCATGTTAGGTGAAACAAAATTCTTCTTAGGGTCATAGGTTTTGCAAAGCAAGGCTAAATTTTTCTCTCCCAAGAAAAGTATGCTTATGAGTTGTTAAAAAGGTTTGGGATAGAGAACTCTAAAGAAGTAAGCACTCCCATCACAGTTGGAACAATGTTAAACAAGGATAAAAAAAAGGTCATATGGTTGATTAAAAGAATACAGAAAGTTGATTGGAAACTTACTATATTTGACAACATCAAGACTTGATCTTGTTTTTGCTGTAACACTTTGTGTTAGATTTCAAAGTGAGCCTGAGGAATCTCATCTCATGGTTGCTAAAAGAATTTTGAAATATGTGAAGGGCACAATAAATTATGGGCTTCTTTATGACAGAAGTGGATAGCTGAATTTTTATGGATATACAGATGCTGATTGGGCTGGAAATTACATTGATAGAAGGTCAACATCAAGTAGTTCATTTTATTTGGGTACTTGTTGTGCTTCATGGCATAGTAAGAAGCAAAATTCAATGACTCTAAGTACTATAGAGGCTGAATATGTGGCTATTACTCAGGCTTGTACTTAATTACTATTGATGAAACAACAATTTAAAGATCTGAAGGTGGATGTGTAGTTTCCATTATTGATTGGTTGTGACAACCAAAGTGCCATTAATTTATCAAAGAATCCTATCCAACACTCCAAAACTAAACATATTGAAATTAAGTATCACTTCATTAAAGAAAGAGTGGAGAAAAATGAAGTAAAGCTGACTTTATGTTTAAGGGTCAAGGTTGACCATTGACCATTGACCCTAGATTTTAGGAATTTAATGTTGACTATTGACCTTAAATTTGAGGAATCATATCTGGTTGTTGATAAGTGTGTAACCCTAATTTGAAGACTTTATAAATAACCTTATGCACCTTGTAAGACAAGTGTGTGTACTGCAGAATTTTGAGAGAGATGGCCAAAGGAGAGAGAACCGAGGGTAAGCAGTAGCAACAGTAATAAGGGTAGGCAGCAAACCGAGGAGAAACCAGCTACTTGCAGGCAACAATAACAGAAGCCTATAACACCAATTACAACCCACAACAACCAGTAGCAACCTACTACACCATCAACTACCTACAACAAGCAGCACTAACTTGATATACTAGTAGTAGCCTGTAACAACCTGTAGTCGATCCCAGTGATTACAGCGTATCTAGCAAGCAATCTCAGCAATTGTAGCACATTTAGTAGGTGATCCTAGTAATTGCAACACATTTAGTAATCTGCAGTAAGTGTAATACTAGTAGCAGTCTACAACAATAGTTGCAGCCTATGATTCCAGCAATTGTAGCACATCTAGTAATCTGCAGTAGGTGTAATACCAATAGCAATCCACAACAGTAGCTGTAGCCTGTAATCCCAACAATAGGCTATACCAAAAATTGTAGCACTAGTAGCAAGTGCAGCAAGCGAAACTAGTAACTATAGATTGTAAGAGCAACAACAAACTATAGTAGAACATGCAGGTAGTGATAACAAAACATGCAAGTAATGATAGTAGAACATGCAAGCAATGATAACAGCACTGCAGGCAGTGACAACAAAATATGCAGGCAACAATATCAACACGTGCAAGCAACAATAGCAACAGGGCTGATAGCTTGTAGCAACAGAGGAGAAAATGTGTTCTGATAGTAAGTCTAGCAACTTGTAGTAGTAGGGAAGAAAATGTGCCCTAATAACAAGTCTAGCAACTTGCAGTAGTAGAGGAGGCAACTTGCTAAAGCAATAAGTGAGGCAACCTACCAGGGTAACAAGTAAGGAAACTTACGAAGGCAGTAAGTGAGGCAACACAAGAAGGAAACCTATTAAGGCCAAAAAAGGTAGCACTAACAATAGGAGGAGAGAACCTACTAAGGTAGCAAGGGAGGCAACATCGATAGTAGAAGAGATATCCTACCAAAGGAGTAGGTAAGGCAACACCAGCAGCAAGGGGAAAGAGTGGAGATAACCTGCAACGAAGAGAACCTTCAAAGGAGATAACTTGCAATAGAGATAACCTATAGAGAAAAGACTGGTAAAGCTTGAGCAAAGACCGGGAGTGAGGAAGGAGAAGATCCACATTCTGTATTAGCAACCTGTGCACATTGAGTAATTCTTCTCAAAAAAGTGTTAGGTACTAAACTCTTGATAAACTTGTTGAAAAAGGGATACCCTTAGAGTGATGGGGAGATCTATCTGTTGAGTGATTTGGAAATCAAACCTTTGTGTGATTAGCATATCAACTCAATGATTGGGAGATCATTGTAAGTGGTTAAGGAGTGATCTTTCCACAAGTGGTTAAGGAGTGATTTTTTCACACCATAACTATATCTTTTGATAACAAGAGTGGATTATGTGATTTAAGAGTGATCTTATCACACCGTAAACATAGCTAACACATTATGGGTGAACCATGTAAAAATTATTGTCTGTTCTTGGGTGCTTGCATTTGACTAATATCTGTACAACCACTCTCACCTAAAAAAGAAAGATAAGAAATTGGATCATTAACTCTAACAAGTCATAGAGGTTAATCTAAAAAGATTTGTAAAAAGGCAAGCATCTCACATTGATTCACCCCCTCCCCCTCTCAGTGTGAGACCTAAAAAGGTTATCTTTAGAATTTTGAAAATATTTTTGCATCATGGAACCTATTTAACAAGTCTATTTTGTTTGGAATGGGATATCTTACCCATCTTAAAACATTATTTAAAGGTTTATAATTAATAACAAGTCTTGGAACTTTTCATTCTATTTTAGCCAAATTTTCAACATAAAATGCCAGGCAACTCTTTGGACTATTACTTTTTTGAATAAGCCCTTTTGATAAGAGATCTTGGATATCTTTTTTCCAGATTTTCATTTGTCTAGATCTTATAGTGATGGGTTAGGCTTTAGTTAGAATCTAACTTTCTATAAAGGTTAGTTCATATGGTAAATTAAACGTATGCCTTTTTCTATCCCAAAATGCTATAAGAATATTAGCACATATGTTTTTGTTCAATTTTAGCTGAATATCATGTATACACTTTTTAATAATAGGATTCCTAAGATTTTAACCAAATGCTTGTAAGTAACTTAATTAGAGAGGGAATGTAAAAATTTTTCATTTCCTTTGATCCCTTTTTAGAGTAAGTCCAACTCTTAATAGAGTGGAGGAGTAATAAATTTAAAACTAATAAACTTGCCATCCATTTTTGCAAATATGTCATCTTTAGGTAATTTTCTAAATAGGATGAAGCATATGCAAAAGTGGATTTCCCAAAATAACTTCTTAAGAAATATTTTAACAAGAATGAAAGGAATCTATAAACAAACTCTTTCATTACATATAGTTACATTAGAAAGCTTACGCAAAATAACAAACTTGTTTTTATCAACAATGTTTAACATTTCAATAGTTTTTTCAAAATACTTTGAGGGTATTAATTCTTTGTTTATATAGTTCATATCAACTCCTAAGTCAATCAAAGTTATGGTAGAGAATATGTACTCCTTACTAGCTATGATTGTTATCTTAGTATGCAATTTATGAGTGATTATTTTATCAACCATATTGACATACTAAAGATTTTCAAAATCATTTTCTTCCTTTAAGGAAGATTCTATCATATCTAGCTATTTTCTTGAGGCATATAGGGCATCTATGATTATGCACAATTACTAATTCAAGAGCAATAACTCTTTCTCTTAATTCCTTAAGTTCTCATTTGAGTTCTTTAATCTCAAACTTGAGCTCTGGGATTAAAGGTTCTCTATTAAGAGATTGCTTTCCTTTTATTCTTTGAATAACAATATCAAGCCTATAACTTTGGTTAGGCTTAGCTATCTTTCTCTCATACTAACTCTTTACTTAGTGCAAATAGATTTCTAGCTACCTTTTTCTTTCTTTTAGATATAGAATTTTACCGATAAGATCTAGTATCATATCTTTTTTCTTTTGTTAAGACTAATAAGCCCTTATATTTGTAGAAAACTTTGTAATAATAGCTTCTCCATCAAAGTCTAACTTTTCATCAAGGCTGTCAAAGTTAGCTTCTTTATGGTACTATATTAACCTTTATATCTTCTCCATTTGAGTCATTATATAGGAAGATATACATTAAAGACCATTTAAGGTCCTCACCAATATACAATTTCTATAGCTTTTTAGCTATAGATTATTGATTGAAGAAATACCCAATCTTTCCACGCTTATAACAGAAAATATTTCCTTTTAGGTTTCACTTATGTTTTTCTTTTTATTTAGGTAAATAACCCAACATTTTCTTTTTTATTTGCTTATGATAAAAAACATTAAGCAGCCTTCTTCTGAAAGGTGTTCCTTTCTTATCTTCTTTGTGAGGATAATGAAAGGGCAGATAACCCATTTATTCACAAAAATCTCCCAAGACCTTTTTGCCCTAAGATTTTTCCTTTTGCAATTTTCTATATAACTTTATAGTTGTATATAGCTTTATGCCTTTACATCCACTTCAGCTGCTAGCTTACCATAGGTATCTGATCATATCTAATGATCCTTGGCGATAGAGTTTAAGCCTTATTTTAAATCTTTTTAAGAACAAGATGGGTAACCCAAAAACAAAATCTTTCCAATTATCATTTTGCTATCTACTTGTGTAAAAACTTTTGAAAAGAAAACATCTCTATTCCATTTAAAGTGGGTTAAACTATGACATTTTAAATTGAGC
The DNA here is from genome assembly GCA_020615895.1 of Ceriops decandra. Classification (NCBI taxonomy): domain Eukaryota; kingdom Viridiplantae; phylum Streptophyta; class Magnoliopsida; order Malpighiales; family Rhizophoraceae; genus Ceriops; species Ceriops decandra. Next base: position 8,337,181 of record JAHLGO010000258.1, read on the forward strand.
AATTGCTTGTATATTCTATGAGGTAACAATATAGCTATGCCAATAAAATGATTGATTATAATATAAACCAAAGTGTTAATACAATTAGATAACTACACTCTTTCCTCTGTCCTAACGGTAGAGAACATTTGATTTTTGGTTGCTTGAGATAAATAAAAATTCCATTAAGACTTTAATTGGCCAACAAAACCACTTTTATTCATCTTCGGTTACAATTATCCCTTATTGTAGAGGTAGTTAAAAACATCATATTGAATAATATAAGAATAATACATAGGAAACATCTTTTCCTTATAGGATTATGATGTTTATATGCCTAAAGGCTATAACTATTTAATACAAGAATAAATAATATTGAGGTATCTTTTAGTAAGCTTTGCTTGGCTTTCTTATGTTCTTGGAAGAATACATTGTTTTAACTTATCAAAGGAGTGATCAACCTTTGAGGCATCTTAAGATTGGAACTTTTAGAACTTAGTTTCCTTAGAGTTCTGATATGATCAATCCCATTTATTTCCTATCTTTATAAGGGTGTGCATAACTATTTGATTCAAGAGTTCCTAGTACAGGTTGCCTAGTGAGTACTTTATCAGTGTGTTTAGAATAATACAACTTCTTTAAGACTTTATTAAAATTCATCTTGTTAACCTAATAAGGTCTTACATAAGTAATAACCTAATTGGCCAAAACTGTTTCCTTTTGCACAAAGGTGGAATTACTTCATTGTTCTAGTAAAAACATATTTTGGATCTTATTGATATTGCTATCAGCCTTATATTCATATTAAGTTTCAATATAATCCTTAATTTATATTTTGGATTAAGTTTTAGCTTGCATTCTGATCTTTATTGCCTATGACAGCAATACCTTTATCTTTTAGACCTAGGCCTTTTAGTCTTTTGGCAATTTCATTAATAAATTTAGACTTGTTTGTTATGCCCATTTTTTATGGCTAATGTTGGATTTGATGTAAACACTATCTCACTTGATTATATGTGTTGATTTGATGTTATGAATGCTGTTGAGATGTAATATGGTTATTGGGAGAAACTGGTAATGATATGTCAACCTTAGCATTGAAGAGTCAATGTTGACCGTGACTCTAAATTTTAGGCGTCAAGATTGATTTTTGACTATTGACCATTGACCATTGATCCTAAATTTAGGACTCAAATCTAGCCATTAATTGTAAGGCAACATATGAGAATTAGTGATGACCATTGATGATCATGTAGCCCTAATTTCAAGGCTTTATAAATACCCCTATGCATCTTGCAAAAGGGGGTGTGCTACAAAATTTTGAGAGAGTCAACCAAAGGAGAGATAATGACAAACCTAAAGCCAAGGAGAGGCAATAAGGCAACTAGCCAAGGAGAGGGTAGCAACCACTAAGGAAAAGTAGCATGGTGTAGTCGGCCAAAAAGGAAAGAAAGAGAGAAAGGCAGCCAACCACCCGCATTAGTAAACACTAAAGGCAGCCAACTACATCAGTAAAAACCACTAAGGCAACCACTCGCACCAACAAACCCCCAAGTAGCAATTAGTAGGAGGTGGAGCAGCAATCGGCAGGAGGTAAAGCAGTAATAGAAGGGTTCAACATTAGTAAACCATCAGGGTAGTAACTGGTAGGAGCTAGAGCAGTAGCAGAAGGGTGCTGTACTAGCAACCAACGTGTAGATAGTAGTGGCATACAAAGACAACTGCAGCACACAAGGATAGCAACAATAGCATGAGAAGATAGCTGTAGCACACAGAGAGAGCAGCAGCGATTAGAGAAAACAACTACAATGTCTGGGGATAGCAATAATGAATGAAGAAGACAATTGTAGCGTGACGAGCAGACAATAACAACAGCACAAATAGACAGTGGCAGTGCTTGCAGATAGTAGCAACGGTGCAAGAAAATAGTTGCAGTGCATAGAAAGAGATACAATAGTGCAAGTAGATAGTTGTAACACATAGGGATAGCAGCAACAGTGCAAAAAGAAAAATACAGTGCATGCAAATAGCAGTAGCGATGTGGACAGAAGCAGCAACACATGTGAACAACAAGAATAGCATGTGTGATAAGTAGTTGGAGTGCATGTGGATAGCAGAAGTAGCGCATGTAGAGTGCGTGCAAACAGTAGTAGTAACATAAGTGGATAGCAATAACTACACATGTGAATAGTAGGAGTAACATGTGCAGAGTGCGTACAAATAGCAGTAGTAGCAATGTGCATGGAAAACATTAGTAGTGCACATAAACAGCAACAAGACCACACGTCGACAGTAGGAGCAACACACACAAACAATAGCGGCAACGTGTGTGGATAGGATAAGCAGTATGTGTGGACAGCAACAACATGTACGGACAACATTAGCATTGCATGCAGGTAGCACCAGTAGTGAGTGAGACAACACCGACAGTGAAGGAAGGAAAAGATTCATATTTTTCTCTAGCAGACTGTACACATTAAGTGATCATTCTCCAAAAAAGGTTTCATTATAAACTCTTGATAAACTAGCTGAATAAAGGTGGGATACCCTTAGAGTGAAGAAATTATTGTAAATGGTTAAGGAGTAGTCTTTCCAAGAGTGGCTAAGGAGTGATTCTTCCACAACATTGTTGTATCCCTTGATAACAAGAGTGGATTGTGCAATTTAGGAGTGATCTTGTCACACCATGATGTAGCTCACACATTATGGGTGAACCACATAAAAATTGTCGTGTGTTCTTAGGTGCTTGCGCATACGCATTGATTTTTTATTCGTACAGTCATGCTCACATAAAGGAGAAAAAATAAAAAATTGGTTTATTGACTCTAACAAGTCACAGAGGTTAAATCTGGATTAATTGGTTAAAAAAGGATATCTCACACTAATTCACCCCCCTTTTAGTGTAAAATCTAAAATGGTCCTTAACATTATCAAACCTATGATTTGACATCTTGTAATCAAAATTTTCTAATCTTAAGGGTTTTAAAACCCCATTTTTTTTTATCTTAGATTTAACTTAAGGCTAAGGCATTAGGTAAATAACCCTTTTCCTTACTCCTTTGAGCTTTCTCCAATTCTAATCAATTGTTTACCCCTTAACTAGAGACTTAAGTTGGTATAATTTTTTTACTGTATAATAGCACTCACATTTGCTTTCAACATAAAGGTCTCTACTTTGTAAGGTAAAGTATTGACTTCTCCATGTTTATGTTTAACCTTATTTAGTTCTAAAGGGTTAATAAAATTAACCGTCTTTCATCAACAGTTATCATTAATTCCCACATGTTGCCTTACAATTAATGGTCAGATTTGAATCCTAAAATTTAGAGTCAATGGTTAACATTAACTCCTCAATGCTAGGGTTGACCTGTCATCACCAATTTCTCCCAATGACCTCACTACATCGTGGCATTCATAATATAAAATCAACACATATAACCATGTGAGATGGTGTTAACAACAAATCCAACATTAGCCATCATAGATGGGCTCAACAATAGGAAAATTTTAGAGACGACTAAAGACCTTTCAATGGGATTGATAGTTCCTTAGGTGATATAATGACCAAGGAAATGGATTTTTGTTTGGAATAAAGAGATGTTTGATTAGGAGACCATAACACCAATTTTCTTGGTAAATAAAAATAATTTATATAAATGTTTAAAATGCATTTCAATTGATTTTGAGAAAACCAATACATCATTAATGTAAATGAAGCAGAATTTTGAATAAGGAAAAAAAATGTCATTCATGATTCTTTGAAATTCAAAAGAAGCATTTTTCAAACCAAAAGGCATGACATTCCATTTGTATTGTCCAAATGGAATGATGAATGTAGTTTTATAACATTCTCTTAAATGAATTTGAATTTGTAGTTGATAACTAACCTAGGTGTTCCTCATTCAATCTCAAAATTCTTGTTGACATAAAATGTGGCATAAAACCATGGAGAATGAGACTTTGAGATTAGTCTTTTTAATTCTAAATCCCTAATTTCATTTTTACTGTGTTGTTTTAATTTTGAAGACATTTGAATAAGGCATTCATTTGTGGGAATTTGGTTTTCATTAAACTTTGGTTCCTATGGTTGGTTAATCAGGTCTTGTTTCCTATCCCATAATGCATTTGGTAAATCTAAATAGAGTTCAGTTTGTAAAGGATTTTTGAAATTTTTAATTCATTTTTAAAGAAAAGGGTTTTATAATTTTTTTTCAATTTTCTTCAAAACAAATTGGATTTGGAGTTCAAAAGGTTTAAAACATTTTAAAAATATTAGATTATGAATCTTATTCTCATAAACTGAATGAACTTTTATGAGATTAAGATTTTTTTTTCTTTGGTTTTTCTAAAAATGGGAAAACAAGTTTTTGTGATTTTGTTTTAAAAGAAATGCTATCATAATTGACAGAATAAAGAGTTATTAAATTTATGAAAGGAGGCCCTATAATCACAATATGATGTATGTTTTCAACAAAAAAAAACTATTTTTGATTTTGAAATTCTAATTTTCAATGAATGTAAAAGTTTTGCTAAAGATTACCGTTTTAGAATTGTTGGTAGCAGACAATTTTTTATTTGTTTTTTCTTGAAATCTTTTTGGTACTATACTTTGTTTAATACTATTTAAACTTACATAATATCAATTTTAAAATCACTCGAAAAAACAAAGAAACTTTTATTAAGGATTTCCTAGAAGTTACCTATTCAAGGACAAATAAAAAATATTTTGGGATTTTTTCTATGTTTTCAAGGTTTGAGGATTCCTTTGGTTGTAGGTCACCAACTTCAAAGTTTTCATGATGTTTTAAGAGAAGAAATTATATGAATTCCTCTCCCTTTTTATGGTTTTCTTTGAGCTCTTTGAGTTCAATTTTAAGTTTTTTGATGTCTTTTTAGAGGTCCTGAAAAATTGGGTTTAGGATTTTTTATTTTTGTTTTGAAAGTATTTTAGTAAAATTATAAGGAACCTTATTGAGATATAGTTGTTCAAGTGTTTTGGGTTGGTTTTTAGAAGTTTTTCAAGGTATTCTTTTTGCAAGAAAGTGTTAGTAATATGCTAAATAACATTAAGTAATAATTCTTGATCCTTAGTAAGCACATTTACCTATTTTGGATCAGTCTCAACTTCAGATAAAGATGTCTAAAATTCATCCATTTGTTCTGATTCTTCTTTTGTACTACTTGTAAGCTTAGAATCAAAGTCAATAACAAATAGGTTTTGAATTTTTTGAAGTGTTTGTTCTTTTAGGTTTTATTCCTTAAGTCTTTTGGCAATTCTACAGTATTTTACAGTGTGTCCCTTTTTCCCACACCAATGATAGATGATATCTTTGAAACTTTCAAAAAACAAAAAAGGGTTTTTATGGGATTTTTGGCTTTGTTTTCTTTGGTTTTAAGTAAAAAGGAGATTCGCTTGGTTTTGAAAATCTCTTAAAAGGTTTGGGAAAGGATTTTTTATTAGATTTCAAAAATCCAAAAGACTTAAAAAAAAAACTAAATCAAATTGTTGACAGAACATAACTTCCTCAAAAGAGATTGCTTAAGTTTCCATTTTAAGTGTTTTTAGAGCTTCAAATCTTAACAAATTATAAATCCTTCCTTTAGCATAGAACTTACAAATTGGACAAAGGTGTAGTTTGTTTTCTATATCAATGTTTAAAGCAATCAAACCTAATATAGGTTTGGACCAAATCAATTTGTTTACCTATAAAGATTCTAAGTTTTAGAAACCTTCAAATAATACCTTGATCAAGGGCATTACCTCCTTTGAGTCTTTGCTTGACACATAGGGGTATTTATAGAGCCTTGAGATTAGGACTATACGATTATCAATAGTCATCATTAATTCCCACATGTTACCCTACAATTAATGGTTAGATTTGAGTCCTAAAATTTAAGGTCAATAGTTAATGATTAATAGTCAATCTTGACCTCTAAAATTTAGGGTCATGGTTAACATTGACTCCTTAATGCCATGGTTGACTTGTCATCACCAGTTTCTCCCAAAAACCTGTTACATCTCAATGGCATTCATAACATCAAATCAATACATATAATCATGTGAGATGGTATTGACAACAAATCCAACACTAGCCATCAAAGATGAGCTTCACAACTACCAGTTAAAGAAGGTAAAGGAGAACACCTACATATGCTCCAACGTTTGTCCAAAGAAGAAGAAGAGGAAAGGAAATGGCGATGGTTGTGGAAGTTGTGTTAAAAGCTTTGAAGAAAGAAAAGTCATGAATCCTTGATAGTGACTACTCTTCACACATGATAGGAGACTCCAAGGTGTTGAAGGAAGTAGAAAAATATAATAGAGTGTTAGTCACATTTGGCAAAGATAGTGCTTTGAAGATTAAAGGTGTTGGTGCTGCTGAAATTGGTGCAGAAAAGCTGAAATTAGGGGAAGTGTTTTATGTTGAAGGGCTCAAACACAATTTAATTAGTGTTAGCCAACTTTCTGATGATAGGCATGAAGTTACTTTCAACAAAAGTGACTGCATGGTAAAAAGATTATGTGATATTGCTATTTTTACAAAGGGAGAAAGAACAAATGGAAACTTATACCAAGTTTCCAGCAACAAAAACATATGCTACATGAGCACTAAGGATGAGAATTTGTTGTGACATAGGAGATTAGGACATCTTTAACAAAAAGGGCTAAAAATTATAATGACAAAAAATTTACATCAGGTGGTGCATTTTATTTGGGGAGTAAATGTATTTTATAGCATAATAAAAAGCAAAATTCAGTGACTTTAAGCATTGCGAGGCTAAAAATATGGCTACTACTTAGGCTTGCACTCAAATACTATGGATGACACAACAACTTGAAGATTTGAAGGTGGATGTGCAATTACCATTGCTAATTGTTTGTGACAACCAAAGTCCCATCAATTTATCAAAGAATCCTATTCAACACTCCAAATCTAAACATATTGAAATCAAGTGCCATTTCATTAAAGAAAAAGTAGAGAAAAATGAAGTAAAGTTGAAGTATATGCCTACCACAGAGCAAGTTACAAATATATTCACCAAACCACTGTCAAGAGAGATATTCTAGAAGTTAAGGCTAAACTTATGTGTTCACTTAAACCCTCCCTCCCTTACCCTCTTTTATTATTCTTTGGATTTGTTGTCAAAGGGGAAGATATTTTGCATAAATCAAAATAGAATATATATTGATGAAAAGCGGAAGTAGCTAGATAAATCAAAAGGGAAAAATCAAATAAAGAGGGAGAAATTGTCAAAAGGAAGCAAAAAAAAGGGGGAGTTAAAAAGACATTAAGGTTGTTTCCAATTAGTATCATGCCCATATGCATAAAAGGAGATGTATGGCTCAAGGGGAGTTGTTCCTTTTGCTGACACTGCTGCTTATGCTTAATTGTTGATTTATGGATTTAATGTGTTGCCAATAAATCCAAAGGGGAAGATTGTTAAGCCTATCTTTGATAGCTAATGTTGGATTTGTTGTTAACATCTCATATATTTTTCCTTATTGATTTAATGTTATGAGTGCCTTTGAGATGTGTTTACTACATTTATAAATTGTTGGTAGCTGATTTATTTAAGGGTTAAGGAAGATAGCATTAGTGGAATGTGATGAGAATAAGGAGAGAAAGCAAGGTCAAAATTAAGATGCTGCCAACCTCACTTTATGCTATCAAAAACAACAAGTTGATTCAGAATACTGTTGGTGTTTTGGCAATAAAGAAAGCACAAGTTGCTGCCTCTAACATTGCATTTTGTAATGACACTATAAGTCATTTGTTGGATATGAGTCAATGCTACCATTGACTCTAAATTTAAGGAGTTAATACTAACCATTGATCCTAAATTCAAGGAAATAATGTTGACCATTGATGGTAAGGCAACCCTAAATCCAAAGAATCAATGCTGATCGTTGATGATAAAGTAACCTTAAACTTAAGGCATATAAATACCTATACAGCTACCAAGAGAGTTGAGATAGACAAGGTAAGCAGTAGCAACACAAAACAAAAGAGTGAGAGAGGGTAAGTAGCATAAAGGGTGAGCAATAAAAACACAAAATGAAAGAAAGACAGGGTGAGCGGTAGAAACACCAAATGAAAGAGAGAAAGGGTGGGTGGTCAAAAGAGATAGAAAGCAGAGCAAAAAAGAGCGGAATGCTAGAAAGCATAATAGGCAGCAAAAAAGGAAAAAAAAAGGGCAGAGAAAACTAGCAAAGAAAATAGCAAAGAAAACCAATAGAGAAATTGATAGTAAGAGAGTTGTGAATGACAAAGAAAGTGCAAAAGAATACTAGTAAAGGTAGGTGAGAAACCCAATAGAGGTAGAGAGAAACCCAGTAAAGGTAAAGAGCTAAAATCGATAGAGGTTGAGAGTTTAGAATCGACAGAAAGTGTGAGTAACTGAGAGTTCATAATTAGTAAAGAGTTAAAACTAGTGAAGGCAAAGAGAATGTTGTGAAACACAACAAGGAGAGAAAAAGGAGCACAACAAAAAGAAAGCTGTGAAACACACAAAAAAAGGGGGGTAGAGATTGGCAGTGAGGAAGAAGAGAACAACAAAAAGCTTAAGTAGAGACCAATAGTGAGGTAGGAGAGAACTATAAAGGAGAGAACTGCTAGAGAGAAAACAAAAGAAAAAAAAAAAGGAGAAAATCAGTTTTTAGCCACTGTAACTTATGCATATGGAGTGATCTTTCTTATGAGAGTTTTTGTTATAATCTTTTTATGTACTTCTTAAAAAAGAGTGAGAAACCCTTAGGGTGAACCACATAAAAATTCTGTATGTTTTCAAGTGCTTGTGCTTGCTTGATATTCTTATAGCCTTTCTTGCATAAAGAAGCAAGAAAAAATTGGATCATAGACTTTAATATGTCATAGAGATTTAATTTGGACAAATTTGTAGAAAGTAAGCATCTCATACTGATTCACCCCTCCCTCTCTTAATGTGAGACCCAAGAAGGTATTTATCGATTAGTATTAGAGTTTGGTTCCTCTGTTGATCCCTTTTGCCTACCTAAATCTGAAATTTTTGTTGCTACTATAAATCTTTATGTCTATTGCTGGTTAATATTGCTAAGCAACTTCTTTGGTCTCACAATGAGAAGGGGAGGGGGTGAATTAGTGTGAGATGCTTACCTTTTACAAATTTATCCATATTAAACCTCTATAACCTGTTAAAGTCGATGATCCAATTTTATCTTACTTTTTTATGTGAGAATGGTCGTATGAATATCAAGCAAGTATAAGCACCCGATATCACACAAAATTATTTATGTGGTTCACCCATAATATGTGAACTACATCCACGGTGTGATAGGATCACTCCTAATCACACAATCTACTCTTGTTATCAAATGATACAACTGATTTTATGGAAGGATCACTCTTTAACCACTTACAATGATCTCCTAATTCCTTGAAGGATTGATCTCCCAATAACTCCAAGGGTCTCTCACCTTTTTTCAAGAAGTACATAAAAAGTTTATGACAAAAACATCCCTGAGAAAGATCACTCAATGTGCATAGGTTGTTGTTGCAGAAAAATGGATCTTTTCCTTCTCACATAGTTTGAATACTTAGTGCATGCCTTGCAATTAGCACATCTTCATGAATTCATTCTTTAACATCAACATCAACATTAGAATAATTCTTTAATGGTGGCATGTTATTATCACTTGAACTAATGCTTTTTATGTCACCATTCTATGACATGATCATATCTATTTTATTTGGAAATTGAGAAGCAATATGTTCATATCTTTGACACCTTAAGTACTTAATATCACAAGATTTAAAAGAAGATTTGGTTTTGGTCTTACATTTAGAAACAACAATCGATTCCTTTGGCTTTACATCTTCTTTTGGCTTTGGGGTTGATTTGAGGTCTTTCTAAGTTGCCTTGCATGTAGAATTAGAAGCCAAACCAAATTTGGACCCTTTGGACTTGATTGTTTCTCTACTTGGATAACCTTATGCAGCAACTCCTCCATCTCCAAATAGTGTTGCAAATCCACTACATCTACAATTTCCTTGTTCAAACCACCAATAAACCATGCCATGGTAGCCTCTTGGTCTTTCTTTACATTAGGTCTAATCATGACCATTTTCATCTCCTTATAATAGTCCACCACATTCTTAGACCCTTAAACTAGCCCTTATAACTTTCTATGCAAGTCTTTATAGTAGTGGCTAGGTATAAATCTTTTGCATATTAACAATTTCATCTCTTTCTATTGAATTGGCCTTTCACCATTTTTCCTTATATCTATCACCAATTGGTCCCACTAAATACTTGCATAATCAGTGAATTTTATAGCTACAAACTTTACTTTCTTCTCTTCAAAATAATTATGATAATCAAATACATTTTTAACCTTTCTTTCCCACTCCAAATAAAGCTTGGGATCATTCTTCCCTTGAAATGTTGGAATCTTCACCTTTATGCTGCTTAAATTGCTCTCTTTAGGAAACATCCTTCTTGCCTTTTTTGGAGTTTAATTCTTTATAATCTGATTCTTCCTCATCTTTTTCCTCAATCACATGCCTTCTAGAGAATTTGGATTTGCTAGGTGATTGTAAATCACCTAGCCTTGCATTTATTGTCTTAAATTACTTAATAACAGCCTTTATCCAAATCTTTATGACATTATGTAGTTCTCCTCCACACATGTTTACAACCTATATGACATCAAGCACTACTCATGTTTATAACCTACAAAAACACATTAGTAATTAAAAGAAATTTGTTCCTCACACACTCCCTTATGTGTTTACCCTCAAATTAGATTGTTATCACTCATGTTTTACTTTATTTTGGCTTTTCTCAATGATAATCTCATCACTCTTGCCTTTTTCTACGAAGCCAACCCCCTTTATGTTCTTAAAAGACTTATGATTAACAAATCACAAGTTGACAAATCTCAAAATTAGAACTGTTAAAAGAAGATAAACATTTAAGATATATATTTTAAGCTTGAAAAGAAGAAAAAAATATTTGCAACTTTATAAAGGTACATAACAAATTGAAAGAATTGAGATGCACAACTTAGCTCAAACACAACATCTACGTCTTCCATTTTTTTCATTGTTTTCTTTTTTTCTCAACTTTTTTTTCTTTTTGTTCAAATTTTTTTAATTAAATCAATCACCCACTAATTAACACAACTTCAAGAGCAAGAAGCTAATCAGAACAAATAAGAAAAACTAAGTAAAGAAACATAAGGAATAAATAAAGTACAATGAAAAGTACTAAACAAAGATAGAGGATATGTAACTTGCTTTTAGAACTTAGGCTCTGATACCAAATAATAAAGAACCTACTAGGAGACTTACTTTAGAAACCCTCAAATTAAATTGTTATACACACTCCAAAAAGCTAGGAAATAAATAGGATTGATTAAATCAAAACCTTATGGAAACCCAAGTCCTAAAAGCCTCAATCTTGAGATGTCACAAAGGTTGATCACTCTTTTGACAAGTCAAGACAATGTATTCCTCTGTGAACATAAGAAAGCAAACCAAAACTTACTGAGAATACCTCAATCTTATTGATTCCTATTTTACATAGTTCTAGTCTTTATATAAGCATGTAAATATTACAATCCTATGAGGAAAAGGTGTTTCTTAACATACTTATATAGGAAAAATCATAATTACAAGATATCCCTTTACTTAAAGAATACAAATCTACCTTGATGTAGGAATCCTTAAAAGGACTACAATTAATGACAACTAGGTATAAAAGTCAAAGTAAAAACCCTAACTAATATATCAAGACTTAGTTAAACCAATAAGTCTAAATAAACCTAAGACGTTAAGCCCTTTTACATGTAATACAACCTTAACTTAAAATCCAGCAACTCAGAACAAAAACGAGCCCTTTAATACAACTTAACATGTGTATCAAGCCTCTCCTTAGCTTGGTCATGTTGCTTAGACTTATATCATGGGTTATAACCTTTGTTCTTCAAGTTCTAAACCTTATCCATCATCATAAACATAAAGATAAGTGACCTATTTTCTCTAGTTCTTTAAGAACTAATTCTAAAATTTCATACTTAAACGTGTTGGTTTAATAAACTTATCTTCTTCAACATTGTTGTTAGGAGTGGCATCTGAATCTTATAATTTTGATTCTTAGTCATTTTATAATCATTAGGTTAGAACTCCAATCCTTTAATTATGCTAGAACAATTTACATTGGTGTTTGGTTCCATTTACATATAAGAGAATAAAAGTGGCGACAGTGGAACCAACTACAATTAAAATAATGGCAACAGTGAAAAGCTTCTTAGACTTCTTGTTAGTTGGAACCCTAAGTAAGACTTTTGAAGGGATGGAGTAAAAGGAGGGGAAAATGGGCTATAAGGCAATAATGGATCATAGTAGAAGGCTAAATTTCCAACAAATAATAATGTTGGGAATCAGGATAGCACTTTAAGGATTGAACCATTAAAATTATTGTTCGACACATTGAAATCCATCAAATTTAAAGGATTTATGCTAGGCAAATCATTAGAGAAATTGTTGTTCTCCAAGAAAAGTCCTATTAAGAGGGTTAAATTGTAAACAGAAAATGGAATTGAGCATATAAAGTTGTTTAAAAAGAGATCTACATAGGTTAATTGAGTTAATTGAGTCAACCTACTCACTCATCCTTTAATTGATTTATAAATGGGTTGGGTTTAAAAGAACCATAAGGGCCAATCAATCCTTTATCTGACATGGATATGGTCACATCATTTTTTCTTTAGTCAATGTCATCATGTGGCCCCTATTAGTGTACCATGTGATAGTTGTTAATGATCTTCATCAATTTGGTGTAAATTTGTGGTAAATTTGTTACCAAAAAAATTTTACAATGACTAAATTATTAAATTTTTAAGATCTTGATATATTTGTTAAGTTCAATAATGTGGTGTTTTTTTAAAAATATTAACCCTTATTTCAACCCAAGATTCTTTTTCTTAGCCACCTTATAAAAAATGGAAAAATAATTACTATTGGTTAAGCCATTGAGTTTGCTTTAAAATTTTCAAATAAAATTAAAAGCAAACAATAATTGCAAAGATTTTTAAAAATTCTAAATTATATTTTAGATTTTTATAAAGATTTTGCTTACCATGCTTAGCCATTATTTGACTAATTAAAGATAACCCTCCAAAATGGGGTTTGGATATTACGCTATCCAAATAATATAACAAATGGCTAAGGAAATTCCTTGTTTTGCAATCTCTCATCTAGATGCATACAAAATTGTAGAAATAGGTGCATCCAATAAAAGAATATTGAGGTATCCTCAAACAGAGAATCAATGGTAAAAAGGGTTAGTTTGATTTACCTTTGGAACTTGGTAAGGTGCCAGAGTTAATTACTCTACCATTAAAAATGAAATACTTTTTGTAGTATTATGCACTCAAAAATTTGAAACTGATTTAATAAATCAAAAATTTCTTCTAAGAATAGATTGCTAAGCTATAAAAGAAGTTTTTAGCAAAGGTTATAAAATTTTTGCATCAAAACAGATCTTTACTAGATGACAAGGCATTTTATCTATATTTGATTTTGATATTGAGTTTATTAAAGGAGAATCAAATTCATTGCTTGATTTTCTAATTCAAGAATTTTGGTAGGGAAAAACATGAGTAAAAATACCTCTTATATATGGCATAACATACCCAACTAAGATGGTTACTTCACCAACCAAAGGTAAAGCTAGTCATTTGAAGAATAAGGATTTAGATACTTTTAGTAGAAAAAGCTTTATGTGCAAGTTGATAAGGTGTCAACTTACCCTTTCATTCTAAATTTAGTTAATTTTTATGCTCAATTAACAATAATTATGCTAATTCAATTCTTATGAGGTTATAGGATTTTACATGATTTAGACTATCTTTCGAAAACCTTTCTTTAAACTTATTGATGTTAATTAATTTCAAGCTAATAAGGCTTCTCTTTTTGTTCCATAGAGTCATTCATACAAATGAAGGAATCATAAACTTAACTTAAATGTCAACACTGATTACGTATTTCATCACAAAAATGCATGTTGTTATGTCAAGGTAGTCTGAATTCATTAAAGTCTATTAAATAATAGAGTTATTTTTCTTGATTAGAATTCTATACTAATAAAGAATAATTTTTGCTCAAAACTTGACACCATCATTGATGAGTTTTGAATATATTAAAATTACTCTCAATTACTCAATTAACAAGTGTGTAATTAATGTGAGTAAAGGTTAAATCTATAAAAATTAAATTTTGATTAATCAATTAACTAATGATCTTAGTCTTATTAAGTTCATTTCAATAAAAAAGCCAAAAGGTAGGGTAAATAAAATCAATAGATGAACAAACCTTCAACAATAAGGGTACTTACCCTATTAATTATAACACTGAAGATCAATTTGTTCATTGAGTATTTGGCTTAGAATAATGACAAGCTTTATTATTTTAATTCTTTCTTTAGTTCATTGTTAATTAAGACAAACTTTTCAAATAATCTTTTATCAATTAGACTACCCAGGACAACTCTTTTGATCTAATTACTTGATAATTGTAACACTAAGTAAAAAATAGAAAATGATAATTATGGTCATGTTTTTGTTTAATTTCTATGGAAAAACATAATATAAATTAAACAAATTAGCTTATGAATTTATTATTTAGATTTGGTTATCTTTCTTAACTTAATGCTATCAATAAATTATATCTAGATAATTTGTCTTAAGTAGTTTAATGGATGAAAGATTAATTAAAGAGCTTGTCTTAATCAATAATAAACTAAGAGAAGATTTATAATAGTACAACTTGTGATTATCCTAAATGAATATTTAATTAAAGAATTGATGATCTTAAGTTTTAATAATCAATTTATGTATCCAATGGTGTAAATAACCTTATTGTTTAAGGTGCGTTCATCTACGAATTTTATTTACAAATTGTTTTTTGTTTTTATTGTTATTGATTTAATTAAAACCAAATTAGTCCTCCTTAGCTCTCTTGTTTATGTGAACTCAATAAGACTAAGGTTATTAGTCAAAACTCAATCTCTATGGATTTAACTTCTACTCACCTTAATTACAAACTTGTTCATTGAGTTATTTAAAGTAATTTTAGTATATGCAGCACACATCAACTCCTAATTAAATTAGGATACTTTAACAAGCCAATATGCTAGATTAAAGACACTTATTCATGACCCTTGGATCTTTGCAAATATGCTCATTTTAGAAAACTTAAGATATCTTTATCACACTGCTCACTTGTTTAGAGGATTAGGAATGAATGGGCCAACTTAGACTAGAGTACTTGTAAGAGTTTATTTTTAGCTTATTTCTTCTTTATTTTAATTGTTTTACATTAGTTTGGTCTTTTAATTACTATCAAATTAAAACCTAGTCCATATGTGTTTATTTCCTGTGTTTTAATTTTTATTTTATATTTTTTTTGTAGTTAATTAATAATAACCTTAATTTTTTTATTTTCTAATATCTTAGCTATTTTTTTTAGTATTTTCCCTATTTAAGGGATTGATATTTGTTTTGGATGATGGGTTTTGAAGAATACTATTAAAATTGCAGTTTGCATTTTAGCCTAATTCTTATCTCAACAATTTATTTGTTTAGTGAAAAATTAACAACTGATTCTTATCACTCTTTTTTTTTCCTTTCTAAGGGTGTGGAAAATCAAATTAGTTTCTTCTTGTTTGTGGTGAATTTGTTATCAAATAAAGGGTTGCTAGTTTCCTTTCTATTTTGTTTCATTTCCTAGCATTAATCTTTGTAACCCTTTAAGTTTGAATTAGCTTATTTGGCCCAAACTTCCTTCAATCAGCCAATTCAATGTCTCTTTTATCCTTTTAGCTCTTGAATATGTCATTAGCTCTTCTTGAATGCTAAATAGATCAATAAAAGCCCTTAATAGATCTCATAATTATTGCTCTTGATTAGCTTTCATTAATAATAAATAATCACTTTTATTTAAAACTTGATTTTGTCACCTAATTCTTTTGTAATGAGGTTTCTCTTTTCATTGAAAGCAAATATGGACACAAAATGATCATGCAATTCACATCCGTATTTGAGCAAAACAATAATTTCATAGTAAATATGGCTTATCCTTTCTTTTGAAAGTGATTCTGATAAAGGACAAGGTTATGATCAAGTGCAACAAAGTAAGTATTCCCAAGATTCTTTGCAAAGAATCGATAGTCCAATGACTAGGGCAAGGACAAAGAGGATGAAAGAGGCTTTACAAAGCTTAATCATGGAGCTGTATGACAAAGAGGGTACTCTAGACAATTCCAAGGTTGTTCTAAAAGTTTCCAATGCTATACCAAAGATAATTACTTATCTCTATGTGCAAGATGATAGACAAGGCTTAGAACATAAAGAACAAAACTTAGAGCCCATGATAGAAGTCCAAGTTATATGACCAAGTTAAGGAAATGTTTGATTTGCATGTTAAGTTGTATCAAAGGGTCTATTTTTATTTTGGGTTGTTGGATTTTAAATTAAGGTTGAATTACATGTAAAAAGAGCTAAACTT
Organism: Ceriops decandra; assembly: GCA_020615895.1. Classification (NCBI taxonomy): domain Eukaryota; kingdom Viridiplantae; phylum Streptophyta; class Magnoliopsida; order Malpighiales; family Rhizophoraceae; genus Ceriops; species Ceriops decandra. The sequence goes on from JAHLGO010000258.1 coordinate 8,353,704, forward strand.
TTTGGGTTTATTTGAACTTGTAGATTCAGTTGATTCTTGATACATTAGTTAGGGTTTTTACTTTGACTTTTATACTTCGATATCATTAGTTGTAGTCTTTTTTAAAGATTCCTAATTAAGGCAGATTTGTATTGCTTAAGATTCCTAGTCAAGGTAGATTTGTATTTCTTAATTAGAGGGATCTCCTATAATTAAAGTTTTTCCTATATAAGATTGTTAAGAAACACCTTTTTCTTATAGGATTATAATATTGACATACATAGGCTACAACTATGTAAAATGAAATCAATAAGATTATGGTATTTTTTAACAAGCTTTACTTTGCTTTCTTATGTTATTAGAAGAAGACATTATCTTGACTTATCAAAGGAGTGATCAACCTTTATAGTGTCTAAAGATTGAAGGCTTTAGAACTTAGTTTCCTTAAAATTCTGATCTAACTGACCCAACTTGTTTCTTAGTTTTCTAGGATGTGTATAATAAATTGATTTAAGGATTCCTAGGGTAGGTTGCCCAGCAGGTTTTTTATCATATTTATATAAGGGAATCTTGAAATCAACTTAAATGTTTATGTAGATTACATATTTCATCATGAAAGGCACATTATTATGTCTTAAGTAGTCAAAATCCAATGAAGTTCATTAAATAAAAAAGGTATTTGCCTTTGACTAGCTTTCTTAAGCAGAAAAAAATCATTCATCACTTGAAACCTAAAATGATCGCTTAATTCCTTTTTAATAAGGCTTCTCCTTTCATTATAAGGAATTATTCATATGAAATGATTGTGCAATTATCCTCTCAAAGAAGAAAAGCTCAAATTTAGATAAGTAAACTTGAATGAAAATCTACTTTGATACCAATTGATGCAAGCCCCAAAAAATGTAGCTTAATGGCCCAACACACATAAGGAATCCAACTAAAATGCAAGAAATTTAAATTAGATTTCAATCTTGTAAAAACTAGAACTAATGTTCAAAGGAACATGAACCTAAAGTACAAGCAAGGATATGGATGCCATGGTTCCAAAAAAAAGGTATTTGGAAGTGATAGGTTGGGTTAAATGTCACAAAAAAGAGTTAATTCTTGATAAGTTCTTTAGTTTTTAGAAGAATTAAAGAAGAAAATTCTCACTTCTTTATTATACCTAGGATATATCCCCTTTAATAATGAATTTAAGCCTACTTGCTAAATTAACAACATAGTCCTAGAAATAAGGACAAACTTTCTAAATATGCTAACAACAAATCTACTCATACTTTTTATGAGTTATTGCAGAAAACTTTATAATCACTTAACATAGGTACATTTAACATACTTATACAATTAATAAATTCTTTGCTTGCATTAAGTTATATTTTATTGTCTTTTAAGTTCAAATTAGTTTCTTTGCTCCAAACTTTTTCAATTAGCTCGTTTGATGTTCTTTTTTTTTTTTACCATCTTTTTGGCTTTACCTTATGTGATTAGACTTTCTAAAATGCTTAATGGATCTTTTGAAACCCTTAATGGATCTCATCATTTCTCCTTTCCTCAAAAATAGTCATCTTGGAATGATCACTTACATTAAAAAGGGAAAGATCAAAAACACTAAATAGATAGGAAACCTCATAAGACACTCCTTTACATGTTTCACTCAAAAATGATCTCACACACAACCTTATCATTACACTTTTTCCTTTTACCTTTCAATTTTTCCCTTTCATCTCTTTAAAGAACTAAACAAGCTAAATTAAGAGAATTAACCTTGAACAAACCAAACTCACAAAATAAAGGAAATGGTGGTATAATTGAATTCAACAACAAAAAAGGAAAATTATGGAAAATAAATTTAATGAACTAGACTTAAAGAAAAAAAAGTTAAAAAGTTAAACTTAGGACATAAATATGGATGATAGAATAAGAAAATAGATAGCAAAATTATAATGGATCAAAAAACTAGGTTGTTATTGTGACAAATTTGACCAAATCATTTAGTTATTACCTTAATCACTCAAAGTTAACTCCTATTTTTATTATTATTTTTCTCTCTTTTTTTAATTTTGTTTTTTTAATGAATTTAAATACAAGAAAAGATAAACTAGAATTTAGGATTCAAATAAAAAGGGGTATAAAATACAATGTAAAAGAAGAACAAAATAAACACTCAAATTTAGAAAAGAAAGCTTGATTTAAACCCCAAACTTTGATACCAACTAATGTAAACAACAAATGATGTGGATGAGGAACCAAACATGCATAAGAAATCCAACAAAAAAACAAGAAAGCTAAATTAAATTTCAATTGTGCAAAACCTAAATCTAATGTTCAAAGGAACAAGAACTTAAGGTCTGAAGAAGGATATGAATGTCATAGCCTAAAAAAGAAGGGATTTTGAAGTGTTAAGTCAGGTTAAACTCCACAACAAAAGTTGGCTCTTGATTAGTTCTTTTGTTTTGAACCAAAGTAGAAAAGTTTCACCAGTTTATTTTACCAATGATTTATTCCCATTAATAATGAAATCAAGTTTATTTGTAGGCTAAATTAGCAACCTTAACCATAAAGATAAGGATTACCTTTCTTAATAAGCTAACAACATCTCTACTCCTACTCTTTAAGAGTTGTTGCAGAAAATGTACTTATACAATTAATAAATTGTTGGCCTATATTAAGATATGCTTTGTTGCCCTTGAAGCTAAAACTAGCATTTTTGGTCCAAACTTCTTTAATTAGCCCTTTTGGTGCTTCTTTCATCTTTTTGGTTCTTTCTCATATTATTAGGCTTTTTGGAATGCTTAATGGATCCTTTAAACCCCTTCATGATGCACATTTGTGGAACACATCATTGCTCCTCTTCTTAAAAGGATTCATCCTTAAATCATTTCCTATATCAAAAGGAGAAAGAACATAAACATTAAATGGGCAACATATGTTACAAAATACTCTCTCATGTAGTTCACTCAAAAAAGGTGTCACACACCTTTATATTTACACACTTTAAGGCTTATCCTCTGATGGAGAACAAGGTACTATTAAAGTACAACAAAGCAAGTATTCCCTAGATCCTTTACAAGGAATCAGTGGTTTAATGACTTGGTGATAAGAACCTTCTTAATCTCACATTGATAGTGGAAGGGGGTGAATCAGTGTAAGGTGTTTATTTTTTACAAATTTTTCCAGATTAAACCTCTATGACCTATTAAAGTCGACGATCCAATTTTTATCTTACTTCTTTATATGAGAATGGTTGTATAGATATCAAGCAAGCACAAGCACCCAAGAACACATAAAAATTTTACGTGGTTCATTCACAATGTGTGATCTATGTCTACAGTGTGATAAGATCACTATTAAATCACGTAATCCACTTTTGTTATCAAGGGATATAGCTGATGTTGTGGAAGGATCACTCTTTAACCACTTATAATGATCTTTCGATCACTAGAAGAGTTAATCTCCTGATCACTTCAAAGGTCCCCCACCCTTTTTCAAGAAGTATATAAAAAGCTTATGACAAAACTTCCTTGATAAAGATCACTCAATGTGCATAAGCTACTATTCCAGAAAATAAATCTTCTCCATCCTTATTGTTAATTTCTCTCCTTAAGCTTTATCGGTCTCTCCTCTACAAGTTCTCTCCTTTTTTTTTTTTCTGTTGCTGCCGCTGTCTCTCCTCTATAGGTTCTCTCTTCTGCAAGTTCTCTCATCTACAAGTTTGCTACTTTATAGGTTCTCTCCTATGCAGTTTCTCTTTGCTGTATGTTCTCTCCATTTTGCTACCACTGTTGCCTTCTTTTGCTGTGCACTCTCTCTTTCTCATTTGTAGCTAAAGGCTTTCTCCTTGTTGCTACAACTATTTCTTTTTCTTTTCTGCTATTGGCTCCTTCTTCCTTTTCTACTGCTTCCTTCTTATTCCTTTTCTACTGCTACCTCCTTCTTCCTTTTCTACTTTTACTACTGTAATTTTTTTGCTTATACTATTACAATCTTTTTACTCCTATTGCAACTGCTGCCTCCTTCTTTCTTTGGTGGTATTATTGTCTCCTTCTGCCATTGCACTTTCCTTCTTTCTTTGGTGCTACTGCTATTTCCTTCTTTTGCTACACTCTCCTTCTTCCTCTAATGCTCTTGCTATTTCTCCTCGTTGATGTCACTATGTCGCACAACCCTCTACTATCTCTATGTCAAACAACTCTCTATTTCTTAATGCCACACAACTTTCTGCTATCTTTATACTGTATAGCACTTTGATTTCTTTATGTTTCACAACTCTTTGCTATTTTATAGAACACACGATTTCTTCCTCTTGTTGTTCTACAACTCATATAGTTTCTTCCTCTTGGCATTCTACAACTCACTTGGTTTCTTTATCTATTAAGCCCTCTCTTATCTTTTGTAGCACATGCTTATAGTTTTGCAACACACACTTATGGTTTTGCAGCACACACATTCTCTTAGCGTTTCATAGCTAACTCTCTTAAGGCTAACACATAACCTCTTACTGTTCCCATTACCTATTCTTTTTAGTGGCTATTCTTTGCCATTTTGCTCCTTTTCTTTTTGGTGGCTGCTCTTTACCATTCTCTCTATTTCCTTATTACATTTCTACAGCACACACTTCTTTTGACAGCTATATGGATATACTTATAAGCCTTGAATTTAAGGTTGCCATATCATCAATAATTAGCATTGATTTCTAAGAGTTGCCCTATAATTAATGGTTAGTATTGATTCCCAAGGGCTGCCCTATAATCAATGGTCACCATGGATTCCTAACGATTGCCCTATAGTCAACAATTAGCATTAATTCCAAAAATTTAGGGTTGATGGACTAACTCCTAAAATTTAGGTTTAATGGTCAGCATTAACTTCTAAAATTTAAGGTCAACAGTCAACATTGACTTATTGAATTTATGGTTAACCTCCCATCAATGGTTTTGACAAACAATCTCTTTACATCTCAAGCTCTTTTTCCTTGTTCACAGTGCTTTTAGGAATTTCCTTAACAAATATAAATTGCACCTGTGGAAAAGCCATAACTTGCATTGTCAAATCTTGAGTAATTTCCTTAGTTTCTACCTTAACACGTTGCTCATTAGTTGGTGTTGCCAACACATTGTAAATGTAGCAAACATATCTCAAAGGCTCTTATAACATAAAATCAACAAGGACAAATCTATAAGATGCTGTTGACAACAAATCCAACATTAGCCCTCAAAGATAGGCTTAACACTAAGGCGAGGACAAAGAGGATGAAAGAGGCTTTATAAGGCTTAATCATGAAGCTACATGACAAAGAGGGTGTTATAAAAGTTTCCAAGGCTATTCTAAGAGTTTCCAATGCTACACCAAGGATAATCACTTATCTTTATATATAAGATGGTGGATAAGACTTAGAACTTGAAGAACAAAACTTGGAGCTTATGATATAAGTCGAAGATACATGAATAAGTGATTGCATGCTAGGTTTTATTAATGGGCCTAATTTTGTTTTGTGTTGCTGGATTTTAAGTTAAGGTCGAATTACATGTAGAAAAGGCTTAACCTTTTGGGTTTATTTGGGCTTGTAGGTTCAACTGAGTCTTAATACATTAGTTATGATTTTTACTTTAACTTTTATGCCTACTTATCATTAGTTGTACTTTGTTTTAAGGATTCCTAATCAAGGCAAATTTGTATTTCTTAGGATTCCTAATCAAAGTAGATTTGTATTCCTTAATTAGAAGGATTTCATGTAATTAAGGTTTTTCCTATACAGGCATGTTAAGAAACACCTTTTCCTTATAAGATTGTAATATTTACATGCCTATATAAAGACTACAACTATGTAAAACAAAATTAACAAGATTGCGGTATTTTTCAACAAGCTTTGCTTTGCTTTGCTTTCTTATGTTCTTAGAAGAATATATTGTCTTGACTTATCAAAAGAGTGATCAACCTTTGTGGCATCTTAAGATTGGGGATTTTAGGATTAAGTTTTCTTAGGGTTTTGATTTGATCAACCCAACTTGTGCCTAGCTTTATAGGGTGTGTATAACAAATTGATTCAAGAATTCCTAGGGCAAGTCGCCTAATGGGTTCTTTATTAGTTGGTATCAAAGTCTTGGTTCTAAAAATAAGTTACATATCCCTTTTCCATCTTTGTTTAGTACTTTTCTTCTTGCTTTATTCATTCTTTATGTTTCTTTCCTTAGTTTTTATGGGTTGTTCTGATTAGCATATTACATTTAATGTTGTGTTAACTTTATGGGTTTTTTGATTAAAAAAAGGTTGAGAAAAAAAGAAAAGAAAAAAAAAGGTAAGACAAAGAAGTTGTATTTGATCTAAGTAGTGTATATTTATTCTTGCCACTTATTGGGTACATTTATAAGGTTGCTGAAAAGGACCTTCTTGGGTCTCACACTGAGAGAAGGAGGGGGTGAATCAGTATGAGATGTTTACTTTTACAAATCTGTTAAGATTAAACCTTTATGACTGTCAAAGTCTATGATCCGATTTTATCTTGCTACTTTATGTGAAAATAGTCATATGAATATCAAGTTAGCACAAGCACCCAAGAACACACAAAATTTTTACATGTTTTACCCATAATATGTGAGCTACATCCACGATGTTTAGGATCATTCCTAGATCACAGGATCCACTTTTGTTATTAAGGGATACAATTAATGTTGTGAAAGGATCTCTCCTTAACCACTATGGAAAGATCACTTTTTACCCACTTACAATGATCTCTTGATCACTCTAAGGGTTTCCCACCCTTTTTCAAAGAAGTTCACAAAATGTTTATGACAATAACTTTCCTAAGAAAGATCTCTCCATGTGTGCAGGTGGCTATGGCAATAAACTGATCTTCTCCTTTTTCTCTACTATTCTCTCCTTCCATACTACCATTTTTTGCCTTTTGTACTTCCAATCTCTGCCTTTTGCATTGTTGGTCTCTACCTTCTTTTTCTCTTTTGTTTCTACTGCTCATAGCTTCCTACTGCTTATTGTTTTTAGATGTGCCACTGCCAATTATTTTTTGTTATGCCATTGACTATTGTTTTCTACTCTGCCACTGCCTGTTATTTTCTATTGTGCTATAGCTTATTATTTTTTGTTGTGCCGCTACCTGTTGTTTTTTGCTGTGCCAATTTCTTTTTCTGCAGGTTGTCTCCTTTGCAAGTTTTGCTCTAGCTTTTCTGCTGCTGTCTCTCTTTTCTTTTCTCTTGCTACTGCTCCTTTACGGGTTCTCTCCTCTATAGGTTATACTCAAGCTTTTCTTTCTATTTTGTTTCTACCATTTACAGCTTCCTACTACTAGTCCTCTCCTATATAGGTTCTCTCATCTATAGATTCCTCCTTCTGCCTTTGTAAGTTTCTCCTTTTGCCTCTACAAGTTCCTCCTTCTCTAGGTTCTCTCTTTTACAAATTCCTCCTTCTGCCTCTATAGGTTTCTCCTTTTGTCTTTATAGGTTCCTCTTTCAGCAGGCTCTCCCTTCCTACCTTTGCAAGTTCTCTCCTCTATAGATTCCTCTTCTTGCCTTTGTATGTTCTCTCCTTTACAATTTCTCTCCTCTATAGGTTTTTTCCTCTGTTGGTTCTCTCCTTCTTTCTGTTGCTGTTGTTGTCTCTCATTCATTCTGTCGTTGTTGCTTTTTCTTTTTTGCTACTGAAGGCTATTTCTTTTATGTTGCTAAACATTCTTTTGCTCTGTTGTTGAATGCTATCTCTCCTTCTTTCTGCTGCTGTTACTTTTCCTTTTCCGCTAATGGAGGCCTTTTCTTTTCTACTACTAAATTTCTCTTTTTTTGCTGTGCTCTCTTATTCTGTCATACTCTCTGCTTTCTCTATCTCTCTCTACTGTGCCTTTTCTTTTTTTGTGGCTGCTTTAGCTTTTTGTTTCTCTATTTTGTTTTTGTAGTACACTCCATTTGTTATACTTTTTGTAGGTTTTCTACCCTCTTTCTACTGTTTTTCTTTTGCTACAATTCACTATGTTTACAACTCTTTACAGTTCTCACTCTCTACTGGTTTTCTTTTGCTATAGTTCTTTATGCCGTTCACAACACTCTGCAGTCCTTTATATTCTACTACTCTCTATTTTTCTTTATCTATCATGCCCTCTCACATATTTTGCAGCTAACCCTTTCTTAACAGCTGTATATGTATTTATAAGCCTTGAGTTTAAGGTTACCATATCATCAATGGTCAGCATTGAGTCCTTAAATTTAGTAAGTGCATCAAGGAGGATGCTACAAGAAAGTTGGATGAGTGTCTAAGTAATCAAAGACCTTATTCCATGGGAAAGAAAGGACTTGGCTACATGAAAAAGTTGAGTGAGAAGATAAAAGAAAAGAAGAAAATTGTATTTGTTCCTAAAAGCAAGCACAATGACATGATGGAGAAGTGAGACCAACCTAAGTTAAAATGGGTTAGGAAAGATATGGTGGAAACTCCTATCCACAGGAGACAAATTGTTAGAGATGGAGAGAAGGTTGCCACATTAGCTGTTAAAGAAAGAAGACATGGACTTAGTAAGAGAAGTAAATCTAGGTTCAAAGGATTTGGCTAGAGCTGTGGTAAGTATCGGCACAAGGCTAATACTTGAAGGAATATTCAACCTATAATAAAGAGGAATGTGAGGCAAGAGTCTAGGGGGAGACTTTGTCAAGAAAGGAGATATTCTCATATGGAAAGAAGTCATATTCCACTGAGAAACAATTTTGATTTGTTAGGAAAGCTCTATGGAAATGTGAAATGGTTGGGCACACTATTAAGGATTTCTTGACATTGCTGCCCAGTCAAGAAGTGCAAAGGAGAACATGCCAACCATTGTTGCCCAATCAAAGAGTGGAAAGGAGAACACCTACACATGCTCCCACATTTGGCCAAAAAAGAAGAAGAGGAAGAGAAACATCTATGGTTATGGAAGTAGCCTTAAAAGCTTCCAAGAAAGAAAAACCATGGATCTTAGATAGTATCTCCTCTTCACACATGATAGGAGACTCCAAGATTTTGAAAGGAGTAGCAAAATATGATTAAAGATCCATTAGATTTGGCAATGATGATGCCTTAAAGATTTAAGGTATTAGTGCTGCTAAAATTGGTGCAGAAATGCTGAAATCAAAGAAAGTGTTTTATGTTAAAGGGTGAAAACATAGTCTTATCAATATTAGCTAGTTGTGTGATGATGGACATGAAGTTACTTTCAACAAGAGTGGCTACATAGTAAAGAGTTTAAGAAATGATGTTGTTCTTAAGGGTGAAAGAACAAATGGAAACTTATATCAAGTTTCCAAAAGCAAAAACATATGCTATATGAGTACTAAAGATGAGAATTTATTTTGGCATGAAAGATTGGGACATCATGGACAAAAGAGGCTGAATTGAAGTATTCAGTCATACCCTAGAGGTTGAGGTATTCTCTAACCCCTCTCCCCTTCCCTTTTATATTTTTCTTTGGATTTGTTGTCAAAGGGGAAAGGGGGTAGGCTCATCATCATCATCACTGCTTGCTTCTATTCTTTTTGGGTAATCCATGAAAAAGAGCCCTATGTCTTCATAGTTAAAGCACTTTAAGGGAGTTATTCCTTGTACTTCCCTTTTGCTTTCCTCATATTGTTAATGATGTATGCTAAAACTTTATCTAGTTGAGGATCACCATCTTCTTCTCTAGAGTTGCTGTCGGATTCTTCTTCTCGATCTTTAATTTTTAACTTTTTCTTTGCCTTGAAGGTTAGCTCTTTCTCTATCTTAAACTTCTTTTCTTTCTTCATTGGGGCTATTCTCATTTCATATGCCACCAATATGCTGTGCAGGTCATCTAAAGGCAACTTATCCAAATCTCTATCTTTTATGGAAGAGACTTTGGCATTATAAGCTTCTAGCAAGGTTCTGAGTATTTTTCTTATCATAGTGGCATCCTAAATCTCCTCTTTATAGCCTCTGATGGTGCACATAATCTCATTGACTCTTGTGAAGAATGCATCCACAATCTCATCATTTTGTATCTTTATGTCTTCGAATTTGCTCCTTCAGATTTGTAGCTTGGCTTCCTTGATAACCTTGTCCCCTTCATAGATATTCTTCAATTTGTCCCAAATGTGCTTGGTAGTGTTACACCCTACCACCTTGGTGAATTTTTTATCGAATAAGGAGGTATATAAGGCATTTCTTGCCTTTCCATCACATTCCAAGTTCTTCTTATTAGCTAGTATCATAGAATCACCTTCAGCAATAGGATGAAGCCACTAAGAGTAGACTTAAACATATCAAGAACAAAGGACATCAGATATGAGAGCATTCTATTCTTCCATAACTAATAATTCTATCTATTAAACATAAGGATGCCCTTACTATTGACACTGTTCATGCTATCCATGATCTCAAGCAGTAGTAAAAATAAAAGCTCACACAGCAATGCACAACTTCAGTTCAAAGTACAAAAATTGGACCAACAGAGGATAAAACCAATAGAGGAAAGAACTTGGAGAAGGAGAAGGTGGCAAAGGAAAAAATAATAGGTAGCAAGACAATAGAAAATAATAGGTTACAATATAGCAAAGACAACAGGTAGCGGCACAGTAGAAAATAATAGGCAACGGCACAACAGAAAATAATAGGCAGCGGCATAGTAGAAAACAAGTAGTGGTACAACAAAAAAAAAAAATCAAATAACAGGAAATTATGAGCTATAGAAACAAAAGCTGAAAAAGAGACAGCAAGAAGAAGCTATGACCAGTAGTGTAGAAGGTAGAGACTGGTAGTGCAAAAGGTAGAGACTTGCAATATAAAAGGTAGAGTTCGGTAGTGTAGAAGGTAGAGACTAGTATTATAGAAGGCAAAGACCGATAGTGTAAAAGCCCGAAACCAGCAATAAGGAAGGAGAGAACAACAGAGAGAAAGGAGAAGATTAGTTTACTGCCACAGTAGCCTATGCACATAAAAAGATCTTTATTAGGAAAGTTTTTGTCATAAATGTTTTGTGAACTTCTTTAAAAAAGGGTAGGAAACCCTTGGAGTGATCAGGAGATCATTATAAATGGTTAAGGAGTTATTCTTCAACAACATCAATTGTATCCCTTAATAACAAGAATGGATCATAATGAGGACTTTCTTAGGTCTCACACTGAAAAGAGGAGGGGGTGAATCACTGTGAGATGCTCATTTTTTAGAAATCTTTCTGGATTAACCTCTATGAATTGTTAGAGTCAATAATCCAATGTTTTATCTTTTTTCTTATGTAAGAGCGGTTGTACAAATATCAATCAAATGCAAGCACCAATGTCCTTCGGATCACTCCAAGGGTATCCCATCCTATTTTTTAATAAATTTATCAAGAATTTATGGTAAAAACTTTCCTAGAAAATGATTACTCAATGTGTACAAACTGCTATAGCAGAATATGGATCTTCTTCTTTTTTTCACTGTTAGTTTTGTCTCACCCACTACCGGTACTGCTTCCACATGATGATAATGCTGTCCGTACGCATTGTCATTATTGTCCACAAGTGCTGCTAATGCTATCCGCATGCACTGCCATTGATGTTCATGTGTGTTGCTCCTACTATTAGCACATGGTGCCACTGTTATCTGTGTGTGCTACTAATGCTGTCCACACACACGACTGTTGTTGTCCATGTGCACTGCTAATACTATTCACACGTGTTGCTCCAGCTATTTGCATCCATAGCTAGTGTTGTCCATTTGTGCTGCTACTACTGTTTGCACGCACTCCACTCTTCTCACGCACTGTGACTGCTGTCTACAGATGCTGTTCCTGCTATCCAATTGTGCTATTGCTATTTGCTTGCGTTGCTGATGTCTGTTCACACTGTTACTACTATCCCTATGCATTGCAGCTATTTTCTCATGCTGTTACCACTATCCTTATGCATTGCAACTGTTTTATTATGCTATTGTTGCTATTCCCATGCATTGTAGCTATTTTCTAGCTCCACTACTGTTATCCCTGTGCACTACCGCTGTTTGCTAGTGCACCACCTGCTGTTGCACGTTAGTTGCTGCTGTAAGACCCTTATGTTGTAGCTCCACCTCTTGCTTGACTCACATGCTGCTTCTGCTTGCTTCTAGTTTGTCTTCCTTGGTTGTTTTGTTCATTTGTTGGTGCAGCTACTGCCTTGGTGGTGTTTGTTGGTGTAGGTATGTCCTCCTGGATGTGCTACTGGTGCAAGGAAGCCTCTTGGACGTGCTACTATTTTTAGGAAGTCTCTTGGACATGTTGCTACTGCTAGGAAGCCTTCTAGACATGCTACTGGTGCAGCGAAGCCTTCTAGACGTGTTGTTGCTATTAGTATACCCTCTTGCATGTGTAAGGACGTGTTGCTGGTGATGTTCTACCTTCCTAGATCTGCAGGGATGTATGTTGTTGCTGATATACCCTCTTAGGTATGTAGGGATGTGCTGCTAGTTTGCTAAAAAGCCATTTGGATGTGTTGGTGTATGGCCATCTATTACTATTGCCTTTGTAAGGGCTTATTGGTACAGTGGCTGTCTTGGTGAGGGTTTGCTAGTATGGGTGGTTAGCTACCTTGCTCTATTTCTTTCCTCTTTAGCCAGCTGCACCTTGTTGCTTCTTGGTGGTTGGTGCACTCTCCTTGGCTGGCTGCCATGCTGTCTCTCCTTGGTGGCTGCTGCACTCTCCCTAATTGGTTGCCTTGCCCTCTTTCTTTCTCCCTTTAGCCGGTTGCCTTGCCTTTACCGTTCACTCAATTTTCTACAACCCCTTATTTTCTTTTTGCAAGACACCTAAAGGTATTTATAGAACCTTAGGATTAGGGCTACATGATTATTAACAGTCATCATTAATTCCCATGTATTGCCTTACAATTAATAGCTAGATTTAAGTCCTAAAATTTAAGGTCAATGGTCAACATTGACTTCCAAAAGTTTAAGGTCAATGATCAATAGTCAGCGGTCAATCTTGACCTCTAAAATTTAAGGTCATGGTCAACATTGACACTTTGACACCAGGGCTGACCTGTCATCATTGGTTTCTCCCAATGACCTTACTACATCTCAATGGCACTCATAACATCAAATTAATACATATAATAGTATGAGATGGTGTTGACAACAAATCTAACATTAGCTATCAAAGATGGGCTCAACAATCTCCCCCTTTGGATTATAAATCGCTCCTGAAATGGAATCTATTGATTCTCTCCCAATTGGTTAGACCGTAGGTGCGATGATTTACTTCATGGGCAAGGTCTCTGGTTCAAGTCCATGTTGCCCCTCCACGTTAGATCCAATAATGCACATATAAAAATTGTCAACATTCACAACTCCCCCTACACATTGTCATTCACAGCTCCCCTTGAAACATGCATCACTTGCTACTCCCCCATTCTGCTTCTCCCCCTTTATCCATCAAGCTACTCCCCCATTTTATAAGTATACACCTTTTTTAGATTTTGATGTGTCCCACATCCAACCCTTATAAACAACCCAAAGACCCCCTCAAGAACCGATGTGGGACATATCATATTTATGCAAAATATATCCCCTTTTGGCCATGAAGGTGGAATGACAACTTAAAAGAAGGGGTAGTTCTAAAATTAGTTTTAGCTTAGGTTCTACATTTCATGAGAAATTGAGTTGGGGAAAAAGAGAGGAGAAACCAACCCCTAAATATAAGTTTGAGATACCTAAACCCAAACCAAGTGGGGGAAGCTAAGAGAAGGGAAAAACTAAGGACATTAAATAGTTTATATGTCTGGGTAGGGGTTATGCAGCTTTACAATGTCTTAACAAGAGAACCATGTACCTTAAGAAAAATGATGACTATGAGTTTGGTAGTGAAGTTAGTAATGACGACCAAATGCCACCACTAGAGGATACTAGTGATGTTGATGAAGGGATAAAGTATTTAGATCGTGGTGGAAGGCTTTTAGTAGCAAGGAGAGCCCTTAATGTGTAGGTTAAGGAGGATGATATTAAGATGTAGCAGGAAAATATTTTCCACACTAGGTGTTTAGTTTCAGATAGGCTTTATTGCTTGATCATAAATGGATGTAGTTACACTAATGTAGCTAATGCAAAGTTGGTGGAGAAATTGAACTTGCATATAATTAGACACCCTAAGTCATATAAACTGCAATGGTTAAATGACAATAGGGAGGTAAGAGTGACTAAGCAACTAATTGTTCCATTTACTATTAGTAGGTATAAGGATCAAGTTATTTGTGATGTTGTACCTATGAAACTTGGTCATTTGCTTTTAGGACAATTGTGGAAATTTAATATGAAGGCAATACTACAAAAATACATATAAATTCACCATAGATAAAAAACCTATTACACTTGCACCATTAACTCTTAAACAATGACAATACTTCTTGTATTCCTAGTGCTATTTATTCTTTGTAACAGGAGTTTAATGATGTATTCCTTGAGGATGTACTAGATATATTACCACCACAAAGGGGAATTAAGCATTGTATTGACTTAGTACTTAGAGAAGCTTGGAAGTAACCTAAAGGAGACAAAAATAGGTATATGCGAGAAAGCATGAGTCCATGTGCAATGCCTGTGTTGCTAGTGCCGAAGAAAAATTGGTCCTAGAGAATATATGTTGATTGTCGAGTCGTTAATAAAATTACAGTGAAGTATCAGCACCGTATACCCAGACTTGATGACATGCTTGATGAATTGCATGGTGCATGCTTCTTTTCAAAAATTGATCTTAAAAGTGGATATCACTAAATTAGAATTAAGGTAGGTGATAAATGAAAAACTACATTCAAAACTAAGCATGGTTTGTATGAGTGGTTGATTATGCTATTTAGATTAACTAATGCACCTAGCACGTTAATGAGATTAATGAATCATGCTTTGCTTGATTTTTCTAAAATTTTTGAAATTGAATGTGATGCATCAAGCATTGGGGTGGGGGGGGTGTACTCATGATAAGGAATTATAAACACTTATTAGAACTTTAGAAACTTGGCAACACTACTTTTAGCTTAAGGGTTTTGTAATCCACATTTACTATGAGTCACTAAAACATTTGAAGGGCCAAGGTAAATTAAACAAAAGACATGCAAAGTGGATGGAATTCATAAAAACATTTCCTTATATGATTTAATGCAAGGCAAGTAAGGAAAATGTGGTTGCTAATGCATTGTTTCATAGGTACACCTTAATTAGCACCTTAAGCACTAGATTATTAGGTTTGAGCACATCATTGACCTATATGCTATAGATGCTGAATTTGGTAATGTTTATGCTGCTTGTGAGAATATTGGCTTTGGTAAATTTTATAAACATGAGGGTTACTTGTTTAGGGAAAATAAATTATGTATTCATCAAGGGTCTATTAAAGAATTGCTTGTGCAAGAAGCTTATAGCGGAGAATTGATGGGTCATTTTGGTATTCAAAAGACTTTAGATGTTTTAAGTGAACATTTCTTTTGGTGACATATGAAACATGAAATTGAATGAATTTATGCAAAATGTATCACTTGTAAGCAGGCTAAGTCTAAAGTATTACACCATGGTAAATACATGCATTCAGAGGTCCCTAGGAAACCTCAGATTGCTATTTCAATGGATTTTATGCTTGATTTATCAAGGTTTATCAACCACCTTTATTGTGGTTGACAGGTTTTTTAAGATGGTGCATTTCATTGCTTGCCATAAAATGGATCATGCCACACAAATTGCCAACCTATTTTTCAAGGAAATTGTCAGAATTCATGGAGTACCAAAGAGTATTGTAACTAATCATGATATCAAATTCTAAATCATTGTTGAGCCCATATTTAATAGCTAATGTTAGATTTGTTGTCAACATCATCTCATATAGTTGGGTGTGTTGATTTGAGATTATGAATATTGTTGAAATGCAAAGAGGTTATTAGGAAAAACCAGTAATGATAGGTCAACCCTGATGTTGAGGAGTCAATGTTGACCATCACCCTAAATTTTAGAGATCAAAATTGATTATTGACTATTGACTATTGACCATTGACCCTAAATTTTAGAAAATCAATGTTGATCATTGACCTTAACTTTTAAGATTCAAATATGGTCGTTGATTATAGGGCAACCTATGCAAATTAATGATGACCATTGATGATCATGTAATCCTAATCTTACGGCTCCATAAATACATCTATGCGTCTTGCAAGGTGGTGTGTGTGCAACAAAATTTTTAAGAAAACAAAACCTAATTGCAGTAGTCGCTTAAGAGGGAGAGAGAGACAACAAGGTAGCCGACCAAAAGGGAGAGAGAGACAGCAAAGTAGCCGACCACCACACCAGCAAACTTATAGCAATTGACCATCCTCACCAGCACCTACGGCAACTAGCCCTCACCAAGTTACAGTAACCTGTGGATCTGGCAGCAAAGGGAGACAAACCAAAAAGTGGTGCAGCAACCTATGAATCCAGTAGCCAGGGAGACAAACCAGAAGGTGGTGCAGCAACCAGTGAATTCTGCATCAAAGGAGGCAGCAGTTTCACCAACAGACCAGCAGCCTGCAGCACCAAACCAGGAGGTAGCAACTTGCACTGGCAAACTAAGAGGTGCCTACATCAGCAAACAAGGAGGTGGCAGGTCCAGCAGGAGGTGGTGCGGTAGCAAGAGGTGTTTAGCACCAATAAATAAGGAGGCAGTACCAGTCGGAGGTCCTTACACCAGTAAACAAGGAAGCAACAGCAGCAGGAGGTGTCCTGCACCAACAAACAATAAGCAGCCTCCTGCAGATTGCAGCAGCAGGTCCAAGAACGAAGCAACCACCTACAAATTGCAGCAGCAGGTCTGAGCATCAAGTAGCAAACCACCAACTACAATAGCATCATTCGGGAATCAGCAGCCACCTACAGAAAGTGCAGCAGCAGGTCATGCAGTAGTAGGTTGTACAGCAGCAGGTCCAGGAAGCAACCAGCAAACCAAGGGGCCTTCCTAGCAACAACAGCACTTATAGGTGGCTTCCTAGCAGTGGCAGCACATCCAAGAGGCTTCCCAACAATGGTAGCACATCTAGGAGGGACTACCAACACTAGCAGCAAGTGCAGGAGATGAGACCAACAAGTGCAATGCATTTAGTAGCTAAGTCAATAGTAGCAGTGTGCATGGAAAGCAGCAGCAAATGCAAACAGAAGTAGTAGCATGTGCGGATAGCAACAGTAGCTCGTGCAAAAATAAGCAGCAGCACATGCATACAACAGCAACACCATATGAAGACAACAGGAGCAAAACATGTGGACAGCAATAGCATAACGTGCAGACAGCAATGGCAGCCCATGCACATGCAGACAGCAGCAACAACATGTGTGAAAATAAGCAGTAATGGGCGAGGACAGCAGTAGCAGTACGTGCAAACAGAAGTAGTAGCACATGCAGATAGTGGCAGTAGCTCCTGCCAAAATAAGCTGCAGCACATGCATACAACAGCAGCACCATATGAAGACAACAGGAGCAACACATGTGGACAGCAATAGCAAAACGTGCAGACAGCAATGGCAGTCCATGCACATGTGGACAACAGCAGCAACATGTGTGAAAATAAGCAGTAACGGGTGAGGATAGCAGGAGCAGCATGTATAGATAGTAGCCACAGCATGTGCAGACAGCAGCAGTAGCGCATGCGGACAGCAATAGCAACGCATGCAAGCAGCACCAATAGCGGGTGAAACAGCAATGGTGACAAAGGAAGGAGAATATCCATATTCTACACTAGTAGTTTGTATACATTGAGTGATTGTTCTCCAACAATATTTTTACTATAAACTCTTGATAAACTTGCTAAAAAAGGGTGAGATACCCTTGGAGTGATTAAGAGATCATTGTAAGTGGTTAAGGAGTGATCCTTCCATAATTAAACTATATCCCTTGATAACAAGAGTGGATTGTGTGATTTAAGAGGGATTCTATGACACCATAGACGTAACTCATACATTGTGGGTGAACCATGTTAAAATTGTTGTGTGTTCTTGGGTGCTCGTATTTGATTAATATCTGTACAACCAGTCTCACATAAAGAAGAAAGATAAATAATAGGATCATTAGCTCTAACATGTCATAGAGGTTAAATCCAGATATCTCACAATAATTCACCCCCTCTCTCAGTGTGAGACCTAAAAAGGTTCTCATTAGCCATTTTTGGAGGACACTTTGGGGTAAGCTTGGTACAAAATTACTTTTCTCCACAACGTGCCATCCATAGATTGATGGTCAGATTAAGGTAATCAATTGTACTCTTGGTACTTTACTGTGTGCTGTAATTGGTAAAAATTCTAACTCTTGGAAAAAGTGTTTACCATTCATGGAGTTTGCCTATAGTAGAGTTGTGCATAGTGCCACTAGTTATTCACTATTTGAATTAGTTTACGATTTCAACCCTTTGACACTATTAGATTTAGTGTCGTTGCTTGTGTAAGAACAAGCCAATTTAGATGGAAAAAAAGGCTAAGGTGGTCCAATAACTTCATTAGAGGGCTAGACTGAATATTAAGAAAAGGACAAAGCAATAGGCCACTTAAGCCAATAAGGGACACAAACATGGCATCTTCTAGCCTGAAGATTGGGTTTGGGTATATATGCGAAAGGAATGGTTTCCACAACATAGAAAGAAAAAGTTATAATCTAGAGGAGATGGTCCTTTTCAAGTTGTGGCTAGAGTCAATGACAACACCTATCAACTTGACTTACTAGATGAGTATGATGTGAGTTCAACATTTAATGTTTATGATCCTTCCCTGTTTGATGATACAAGTTTAGATTTGAGGAGAAATCCTATTAAAGAGAGGGGAAATAATGGAGGTCCATTTGTAACAATATCTAACAACCAAATAATTGATGCTTTACATAATCTTAGGGGCCCAATGACAAAGGCAAGATCACAAAAGGCTCAAGAAGTGCTTAATAGTTTAATTTGTTAAGTCTAAGAGCAAGAAGTTGCTCAAAATGATTGGTTGAGGAAAAAAGCATCCCAATGGCCTTCTAACATGTTTTATGTAAGGAAATGAGCTAGATAAAGGTTGGGATCTTGGAGTAGGGGAAGCTATGGGGCTACGAAACAAGTTTCAAACCAAGGCATGCAAGCATCAAGTGCCATGATCGCAACAACCTTGATAACATAGCAAGTCCAATGACTAGACACCAATATGCATTGGGACAAATTGATTCTTTGGGGTTTTGACTACCAGTTGATTAGGCTTTCACTTAATTTGAACACCATGATGCAAATAGAGTTTAGTATTTTATATAAGCTTATTATTTGGGAAACTTTATGGGCTTATGTTATATTTCACTAATAGGTCATAAGCCCATATGGTAACTGAAGTATGTATTATATATGTTTACAAATATAGCTATAACTTAAGGGAGTAGAGGGAGATCAGAATACAACTTCACAACTACAAGAGACATTGTTTTATCTCAAGTTTTAATGCAAATGAGCATTTTTTCCATTGGTTCTTTGTAAACTTATTGATTTGCATGGTTGATTGTGTTTTTCATAGGCTTATCTTCTTCAAGTGGCATCTAATCCTACTATAATTTTGGTTTGTGGTTGCTTTATAATCATTGGGTCATAATTTTTTATTTTGTAACCTATCTTAGCACGATCTTAGTGACATTAATTTTGGTGTTGGGTTCTGATTTGTTATAATCAGAGTTCATATCACTAAAGGAATTTGTTGCTATTTCTAAAGGTAAAATAAAAATGAAATCTTCTAAATCCCATAATATTAAGTGCTTTAGGTGTCAAGGACATGGACATATTGCTTCTCAATGTCCAAATAAAATAACTATGATCATGTTGGAGAATGGTGACATAAAAAGCATTAGTTTAAGTAACAATGACATGCCACTATTTAAGGGTTGTTTTAATGTTAAAGTTGAAGAACTTGTTTATAGAGATATGTTAGTTTTAAGTTATGCACTAAGTATTCAACCTAAAGATAATAATGATAAGCAGTAATATGAGCACATTTTCTATACAAAGTGCCACGTTAAAGACATGGTATGTTATATGATTATCGATAGTGGAAGTTGTACTAATGTTGCTAATACTTTATTGGTACAGAAGTTGAATCTAGATACCTTCAAGCATGCTAAGCCTTATAAGCTATAATGGTTTAATGATTGTGAAGAAATTAGAGTAACAAAGTAAGTTTTAGTTGCCTTTTCTAGTGGTAATTACAAGGATGAGGTTCCCTATGATGTGACATCAATACATACTGGTCATATACTTCTTGGGCGACCATGGAAATTTGATAGGAAGGTTACTCATAATGGCCATAAGAACAGATACTTCTTTATAATTAATACTCAAATTGTTACATTAACTCCTTTCAAGCCTATTCAAGCATATGAAGATCAAATTAAGATAACAAGAAAGTGCAAAATAAGAGAAGAACAAATAAGAGAACAAGGGGAAAAGAAAAGGAAAGAGAGTGAGAGGTCAAAAGAGAAGAGAGAAAGTGAGGCTGAGGAGAAAATTTCAAGCGAAAAGAGTGAGGCAGAGACAAAAGTATGGAAAATTAGAGAGAAAAGTAAGAAGTTAAGTGTGTTTGTTGGGAAAAGTGAGGTTGTTCCATTATCTAATGACTTTAACTACTTTTTACCCAGTGTGGTTGTTCCATTATTGCAAGAGTTTGCAGATTTATTTCTTAAAGAAATTCCCTATGATTACCACTTTTAAAAGGAATTGAGCACCAAATAGACTTTTATACTTATAAAGCTAATCCAGATGAAATAAAGGAGATAGAGAGATAAGTGGATAAGTTGGTGCAAAAGGGATTTGTAAGAGAGAGTTTTAGCCCATGCTCGATCCTTTCACCTTAATCTTAAAGAAGGATGAAACATAACACATGTGTATGGATTGTCAAGCCATCAATAAGATCATTGTAAAATATAGACATCTCATACCTTGATTAAATGATATGCTTGATGAGTTGCACAGTTTGCGTGTATTTTCAAAAATTGATTTAAAGACTGGCTATTATCAAATTCATATGAAAGAGGGAGATGAATGGAAAACAACATTTAAAACTAAATATAAATTGTATAAATTGTTAGTAATGCCTTTTAGATTAACTAATGTGCCTAGTACATTTATGAGCTTAATGAATCATGTCTTACGTGCTTTCATAAGGAAAATTGTAATAGTTTACTTTGATGATATTTTAGTTTATAACAAGAATTTGATGAACATGTGAAACACTTGCATGCTATGTTTAATGTGTTAAGAGAGAACTGATTATATGTTAATCTCAAAAGGTGTACATTTTGCATGGAATCCATTGTGTTTCTTAACTATGTTGTTAGTTCGCATGGTATTAGTATGGATGGGGAGAAGGTAAAGGCAATAAGGCACTAGCCTACACCTAAGAATGAGAACAAGGTAAGAACCTTTCATGGTTTGGCAAGTTTTCATTGATAGTTTGTTAAGGATTTTAGTTCCATTGTGATAAGGACCTTTTTGTGCCTCACATATAAGAGGGGGAAGGGGTGAATCAGTGTGAGATGATTACTTTTTACAAATTTGTGGATTAAACCTCTATGAACTATTAAAATCAATGATCAAATTTTATCTTACTTCTTTATATAAGAATGACCATATGGATATCAGGCAACACAAGCACCCAAGAACACATAGAATTTTTACGTGGGTTACCTATAATATGTGAGTTACATTCATGGTGTGATAGGATTACTCCTAGATCACATGATCCACTCTTGTTATTGAGGGATATAGTTGATATTGTGGAAGGATCACTCCTTAACCATTTACAATGATCTCCAAATCACTCTAAGAGTTTCCCACCCTTTTTCAAAGAAGTTCACAAAAAGTTTATGAAAAAAATGTTTCTGAGAAAGATCTCTTCATGTGCATAGGCTGCTATGACGACAAACTGATTTTCTCCTTTCTCTTTATTGTTCTTTCCTTCCTCACTGTCATTCTCTACCTTAAGCATTACCAATCTTTACCTTTTACATTATGGGTCTCTGCCTTCTGTACTACTAGTCTTTGGCTTCTGCATTGCTAGTCACAACTTCCTATTGCTTCTCCTTTTTCTCTTTTGTTTATACTGCTTAAATCTTCCTACTACTTGTTATTTTTTGTTGTGCTATTGCCTGTTGTTTTTTGTTATGCCACTACTTGTTATTTTCTGTTGTGCCATTGTCTGTTGTTTTCTGTTGTGCCACTTTCTCCCTTTGTAGATTCTCTCCTTTACAGGTTCTACTCAAGCTTTACTGCTACTGTCTCTCTTTTCTTTCTATTAGTGCCTCTCTTTTCTTTTCTCCTATTGTCTCTCCTTTATTACTAGTTTTCTCCTTTTCCTATTTCTGCTAGTCTCTGCCATTCCCTTCTTTTTGCAGCTCACTCATTGTTTTCAATTAAGCTCTTTACTGTTCCATTCTTTCTGTAGCTCACAACTTTTTTTTTTTTTTCACTATGCTCTTTACAAGTTTTCTACCTTCTCTCTACTATGTATTTCTCTTAGCAGCTACATGGGTATTTATAAGCCTTGAGTTTAAGATTGCCTTATCATCAATGGTCAACATTAATTCCTTAAATTTAGGGTTGCCTTAACATCAACGATCACCATGGATTCCTTGAATTCAGGGTCAACTATCAACATTGAATTCTTGAATTTAAAGTCAATGGTCAACATTGACTTTGAGTTAAGGTTGTTTGCAAAGGCAGCATTGGTAGGATTTCATCTCTTGCTCCATCTAAGTAACATGCTACCATTCCCCCCAATACTATCTGTCTTAACCTTTGAATAAATCAGTTGCCAACACTTTATAAATGCAGCAAATACATCTTAATGGTGCTCACAACATCAAATCAATAAGGACAAATATATAAGATGCTATTGACAACAAATCCAACATTAGCCATCAAAGATTAGCTTAACAATCTCCCTCTTTGGATTTGTTGGCAACATAATAAACCCAAAAATTAGCAATTAATTACAAGCAACAGTGTAAGCAAAAAGGAATAGGTCCCCTCAAAACATACATCTCCCTTTTTGCATGTAGACATAATACCAATTAGAAATAACTCTAATTTTTAACTCCCCCGTTTTTTTTCTTTTCCCCCTTGACAATTTCTCCCTTTTTTTTTTTTTTGCTTCTCCCCCTTTATTTGATTTTTCCCCTTTGGATCTGTCAAGCTACTTCCCTTTTTGATCAGTACCTACTCTTTTTGAATTTATACAAAATATCTCCCCCTTCGATAACAAATCCAAAGAATAAGAAAAAGAGAGAAGGAAAAGAGGGTTAGAGGCATATCTTAGCATTTAGAGGGTGGCTAAATATAGAAGTTCAGCCTTAACTTTAGGAACATCTCTCTTAACATAGGTTTGGTGAATATATTTGCAACTTGCTCCACGATAGGCACATACTCTAGCTTTACTTCATTTTTCTCTACTTTTTTTTTTTTAATGAAGTGGTATTTGGTGTCAATATGTTTAGATCTAGAGTGTTGGACAGGATTCTTTGATAAATTGATAGCACCTTGATTATCATAACCAATCAGTAATGGCAATTACACATCTACCTTCAAATCTTTAAGTTGTTGTTTCATCTATAGCATTTGAGTACAAGCTTGAGTAACAGCCATATATTCAGCCTCTGTAGTGCTAAGAGTCACTAAATTTTACTTCTTACTATACCATGAAACACATCTACTAATTAAATAAAATGCACCACCTAACATTGACCTTATGTCATCATAAGTTCCAACCTAATCAGCATTTATATACCAATATATAACTTAAGCTATCCACTTTTATCATAAAGTAGCCCATGATTTGTTATGTCCTTAACATATCTTAGAGTTCTCTTAGCAACCATGAGGTGAGATTCCTTCGACTCACTTTGAAATCTAGCATAAAGTGTTACAGCAAGAACAAGATTAGGCCTTGATGTAATCAAATACAGTAAACTCTCAATCAGCTTTCCATATTCCTTTTAATCAACCATTTTTCCTTCTTTATCTTT
Source organism: Ceriops decandra (assembly GCA_020615895.1). Taxonomy (NCBI): domain Eukaryota; kingdom Viridiplantae; phylum Streptophyta; class Magnoliopsida; order Malpighiales; family Rhizophoraceae; genus Ceriops; species Ceriops decandra. The sequence goes on from JAHLGO010000258.1 coordinate 8,377,651, forward strand.
TGCTTAACTTTGTTTGAATAGTGATAGGAGTGCTTACTTCTTTAGAGTTTTCCATCCTAAACCTTTTTAATAGCTCACATGCATATTTTTCTTGGGAGAGCAAAATTCCAGCCTTCCTTTGCAAAACTTGTAACCCTAAGAAGAATTTCATTTCACTTAGCATTGACATATCAAACTTCTTCTTTATTTGATTGGCAAAAGTAGAACAAAGGACCTCTTTTTCAGCAGCAAAAATTATGTCATCAATGTAAACCATAACAATTAATTGGCCCATTTATCTTGTTTTATGTACGAGTTGTTGTCCACATTCCTTTTTTTGAATTTCATTTCTTTGAGACATATATTTATCTTGGAATACTATGCTCTTGGAGCTTGCTTTATGTCATATAAAGCCTTTTTCAATGTGCACATACTTGAACCATTATGATTAAGTATAAAACCATCAAGCTGTTCAATAAATACCTCTTTTTTAAGCTCTCCATTTAGAAATGTTGACTTTACATCCATTTGATAAACTTTGTAAATTCTTTAAGCAGTAATGGCCATGAATATTTTGACTACTTCAAGTTTAGCCACAAGAGCAAAGGTCTCTTTAAAATCAACACCTTCTACTTGTGAATAGCTTTTGTAGACAAGTCTTGCCTTGTTTCTTACAACCTTATCATTTTCACTAAGCTTATTTCTAAACACCCATTTGGTTTCAATGATGTTTTTCCCTTTAGATCTTGGAACTAAACACCAAGTGTTGTTCTTCTTAATTTAATCAAGCTTTTCATTCACAGCAAATGCCTATTCCTTGTGCTTTAATGCTTCTTTCATGAACTTAGGTTTAACTTTGGAGATCAATAAGGTTTGTTGACCACTTTTTAGCCATCTTCTAGTCTACATAGAATCCTTTTTTCTACCAATAATGTTTTTAACTCAACTTTAACTCTAACTATTCCATGAGTTTGGTAATGCCTTGATTCATTTTCTTTACCATTTGTAATTTAAAAATCAACTTCTTCCTCATGCTAAAAAACCTCTAATTTATCACTTTCAAATTCCTTTCTAATACCACACATGACATCTTCAACTTCCTCATGTTATGATTGCATTATTGAACTATCTTCAATCACTTTAACATCAAAGCTGTCTATAATTTTCTGTAGCCTTTTATTGTAACATTTGAAGCCTCTTTATTTGGTACATAGCCAAAAAATATGCCTTCATCAGCCATCTTATCAAAATTTTCAAGATTCTTGCCTTTGATTTTAATGAGACATGGGCTTTTAAATGCTTTAAAATGTTTTACACTTGTCATCTTTCCATTCCACAACTGATTATGTGTCTTCTCTATATGTGGTCTCATCAAGCATTTATTTTGAATCTGAGTAGTAGTTGTGAAAGCCTCTCTCCAGTAGCCATGTGAGGTACCATGCTCAATTAACATGGTCCTTGCCATATCCATTAGGCTTCTATTCTTTCTTTCAGCCACTCCATTTTGTTAGGGTGTGTAAGGATTAGCATATTCATGCTTCACTCCATGCTTCTCCAAATAATTTTCAAATTCAAGCAAGTGTATTCTATCCTATTGTCTATCCTGATTCTTTTAATTCTTCTCCCTAACTAAATTCCAACAAGCCTCTTATAGCTCTTAAAATTATTGAGAGCATCAGATTTATATTCCAAGAGAATAATACAAGTCATTCTTTTAAAATCATCAATAAAAGAAATGGAGTATCTATCACCCTTTGATGATTTTTGTCTTATAGGCCCCAATGTCTTCTTTGTCTAAATCTCCACAGTTTTGTGGGTAAATTCACCATCTTCCCTTTTTGAAACATGCTGCAAATTGCATTTCTTTCTAATAAGGACTATTATAGGTCTCACACTGAGAGGGGGGTGAATCAGTGTGAGCTATCCTCTTTTTACAAATCTATCCAGATTTAACCTCTATGACTTGTTAGATTGATCATCTAATTTTTAATTTTCTCCTGTATGTGAGCTAGACCGTACAAATAAAAATTAATGCGCAAGCACCCAAGAACACACAACAATTTTTATATGGTTCACTCATAATGTGTGAGCTATGTTTATGGTTTGATAAGATCTCTCCTTAATCACATAATCTACTCTTGTTATCAAGGGATACAGTTTGGTTATGGAAGGATCACTCCTTAACCACTTGTGGAAGGACTACTCCTTAACCACTTACAATGATTCCCGATCACTCCAAGGATATCCCACCTTGTTTTTCAACAAATTTATCAAGAGTTTATGGAAAAACCTTTCTTGGAGAAAGATCAATCAATGTGTACAGACTGTTGAAGCAGAATATGGATCTTCTCCTTCCTTTGTTACCAATGTTGTCTCTCCTGTTGCCAGTGCTACCTGACCTGTTGCTTTGGTAGGACCTCTCCTTTATTGTTAGGCACGTTTTCTCCTCAACTACTACAAGCTGTTGGACACACTTTCTCCTCTTACTACTACAAGTTGTCGGACCAACTGCTAGGCACTTTTTCTCCTCGATTGCTGCAAGTTGTTGGACTTGCTACTGGGTATATCTCCTCCTCTTGCTACTACAAGCTACTGGACTGCTGCTATTGTTGCCTCTATATGTTGCTGTCACTGCTTGCACGTTCTGCTAATGCTGCCTGCACATGCTGCTATCACTGTCCATACGCATTGTTATTGTTGTCCACAGGTGCACGGGCTGCTATTACTGTCCACATGCGCTGCTAATGCTATTTGTATGCATTTCTGCTATTGTCCACACGCGTTGCTAATGCTGCCAATGCTGTCCATACGCATTTTCACCTATTTTCTGCATACCTAATGCTGTCCATACGCGCTGCTACTACTGTCAATGCTATCCGTATGCACTGCCGCTGCTACCTGCTATCTACACCTATTGTGCTTGCTGTCCCGATATGCCCATTGTCTGCATAAGCTGTGCCTGTTGTCCATATAAGCTCTACCTGCTATCCGCACAAGTTGTGCCTACTATTTGCATGCGCTACTGCTGCTGTCTGTGTGCACTCCTCACTTGCTGCTCCTGCTATCTACACGTACTGTAGCTGCTTATTGCACACACTGTTCCTACACATACAAACATACGCTCTCCCTGTGCACTACATCCATTTTCTCACACTGCTGCTATTCTCCCCGCACATTGTAGCTGTTTTCTTGTGTCACTACTACTTTCCCTACACACTACAGTAGTTGAGAAGCCTCTTGGATGTGCTATTGTTACTTAAAAGTCCCTTAGACATGCAAGCATGTGCTACTGGTGCTGGTATACCCTTCTGCACCTGTAAGGACGTCTACTGCTAGTCGTATACCCTCTTAGATGTGTAGGGACATGCTGCTGCTGTAGGTATACCTTCTCAGATGTGTAAGAATGTGCTATTGTTACTGCTATACCCTCCTTGACCTACAGGAACAACTATTGTTATTGGTATACCCTCCTAGACATGCTGTTGATTTGCTAGAAAGCCTCTTGGATGTGCTGTTGTGGTGGTCAACTGTTGCTGTCACCTTTGTGAGGACTTGGTAGTGTGGTGGCTATCTTAGTGAGGGTTTGCTAGTGTGGGTGGCTGGCTACCTTGCTCTCTTTCTTTCCTCCTTGGCTGATTGCACCTTGCTACTTCTCCTTGGTGACTGCTGCACTCTCCTTGGCTGACTACCTTGTTGCCTCTCCTTGGTGGTTGCTGCACTCTCTTTGGCTTGCTACCCCTTGCTCTCTTTCTCTGCTTCTTGGCTAGTTGCACCTTTCTTGGTGGTTGCCTTCTCTTTTGCTGTTCACCTCTTTTTCCCTAGGTTTACCACTCACCTCTCTCTTTGGCTGACTCTCTCAATTTTCTACAGCACACACCATTCTTGCAAGATGCATAAGGGCATTTATAGAGCTTTGAGATTAGGGCTATACGATCATCAATGGTCATTGCTAATTTCCATATATTGCCCTATAATCAATGACCAGATTTGATTCCTAAAATTTAGGGTTAATGATTAACATTGACTTCCTAAAATTTAAGGTCAATAGTTAACAGTCAATCTTGACCCTTAAAATTTAAGGTCACGATCAATGTTGAATCCTTAATGCCAGGGTGGACCTGTCATTACCAATTTCTTCCAATGACCTCGTTACATCTTAACGACATTCATGATATCAAATCAATACATATATCCATGTGAGATGGTGTTAACCATAAATCCAACATTAGCCATCAAAGATGGGTTCAACACTTTCTTTTCTTAGCTTGGGTACATCTTTCACTACTTCATTTTTGGATAATTTGTTTAGCCACTTTTGTGTAAGATGTCTCAATCTCCTATGCCACAACAAATTCTTATCTTTGGTGCTCATGTACCTGTTTTTGCTGCTATAAACTTGGTATAAGTTTCCATTTTTCTTTCTCCCTTTGTAAGAATAGCACCATCACTTAATCTTTTTACCGTGCAAACATTCATGCAAAAAATAACTTCATGCCCATGATCATAAAGTTGGCTAACACTAATTAGATTGTGTTTTAGCCCTTCAATATAAAGCACTTCACCTAATTTTAGATTTTCTATACCAATTTTAGTAGCACTAATACCTTTAGTCTTTAAGGCACAATTATTGCCAAATATGACTGACCGTCTATTATATTTTTCTACTTCTTTCGATAACTTGGAGTCTTTGGTCATGTGTGAAGGGTAGTCATTATCTAGGATCCATGACTTTTCTTTCTTGGAATCTTTTAAGGCTACTTCCACAACCATAGCCATTTCCCTTCCTTTTTTTCTTCTTTGGCCAGACATAAGAGCATACATAAGTGTTCTCCTTTGCATTCTTTGATCAGGTAGTAATGTCAAGCATTCTTCAGCAATATGTTTAACCTTTTCACATTTTCCACAAATTTCTTCCAACATATCAAATCTATTTCTTAATGGAATTTGACTTCTTTTCACTTGAGACTATCTCATTTCTTCATAAAGTCTCCCCCTACACCTTTTCCTCACATTCCTCTTTATTATAGGCCTATTACTCTAGCACACTTGCCTTGTGCCCATACTTACTAAAGCTCTAGCAAAATCCTTCAAATTTGAATTTTCTTTTTTCACCAAGTTTATACCTCCTATCTTCAGCACTTGTTGCAGCAACCTTTATTTTGACTTTAACAACCTGTTTCCTTTGAATAAGAGTTTTCATCACATCTTTCCTAACCCATTTTAGCTTGAGTTGGTTTCTCTTCTCCATAATGTCATTGTGTTTGCTTTCAAGTACAAACACAATTTTCTTGTTCTTTTCTACCCTGTCATTTGGCTTTTCTATATAGCTAAGTCTTTTTTTCCCCATGGAATGAGGTCTTTGTTTGCTTAGACACTCATCCAACTTTTTGGTAGCATCCTCCTTAATAGCATTTGCTAAAGAGGACTCTCCTCTCACTTCCATGGCCTACATAAAGCTTTTTTTATACTTCTTTAATTTGCATTCAGCCTTATGGAGCTTGGTTTGCAAATTTGGCACTTCTTGCTCTCATACAATCACCTTAGTACCAAGATCTTTGTGTGTCTTGCCTTACTCTGCCTCAAGTACTTTTATCTCTTTAATTCTTTTCAAGTACTCCTTCCCTTTTGCTTCAACCTCCTTTTTTTTTCACTTAAAGATCAGATTTATCAACAACAAAATTTTTATTTAGCTTCTTGAGATTCTTCACCCCCTTTTCCAACATGTTATTTTTGCGTAAACAAGCTCTCAATTTATCTCAAGTTGCTGCACCACCTCTTTCTCTTCCTCTTCAGCTGATTTCTCATCACTTAAGGATTCTTTTTCATCACGTACCTATTCAACCAGCACATTTTTTGTAGCACTTTAAGGGTAATTTTCCATTGTACTTCCTTTTTCCTTTCCTCATATTTTTGGTGATATATGTCATCACTTTTTCAAGTTTAGTATCACCATCTTCAACTTCAGAGTTATTGTCAAATTCTTCTTCTTATTCTTTAATCTTTAATTTCATCGCCTTAAAGGTCAATTCCTTTTCTACCTTAGGATTTTTTTCTTTCTTCATTGGGGCTATTCTCATTTCATAAGACACTAATATATTATGTAAATCATCTAGGGGAAACCTATCCAAATCTCAATCTTCTATGGAGGAAACTTTAGAATTAAAAGCTTTTAGTAAGGTTCTAAGTATCTTCCCTCTCCATAGCCTCTAATGGAGTATACAATTTCATTTACTCTTGTAAAGAAGGCATCTATTGATTCATCATTCAACATCTTTATATTTTTAAATCTACTCCTTTAGATTTGCAACTTGCCTTCCTTCATAGCCTTGTCTCCTTTATAAATATTCTTCAAGTTGTCACAAATTTGTTTAGCTATGTTGTACCCTATCACTTTATATGTCTAGATAGCAGGAGTCGCACATGCAGACAAAGGCAGTAACATGTATAGACAACAACAGTAGCTCGTGCGAAAATAAGCATTAATGGATACGACAACAGCAGTAGCGTATGCAGACAACAACCATAGTGCTTGCAGATAATAGCAGTAGCACGAGTAGACAGTAACAACATGTGCAGATAGGAGCAGCAGCACTTGCAGAAAGTAGTAGCAGCATGAACAAATAGCAACAAATCATATAGACAACAATAGTTGCAAACAGTAGGAGCAGTGCATGTGGACAAAAGTAGCAGCACGTGGAAAAAAGTAGCAGCATGTGAGACAGCAATAGTAGCTCATGCAAAAATAAGTAGTAGCGGGGGTAGATAGCAGCAGTAACGCATATTGATAGTAGCCATAATGCATATAGACAACAGTAGTGCACGCGGACAGTAGCATCAGCAGTACATACAGATAGCAATAGTAGTGCGTGCAGGCAGCACGGGTAATAAGTGAGACAACACTGGCAGTAAAGGAAGGAGTAGATCCATATTCTTCATTAGCATTCTGTACACATTAAATGATCATTTTCCAAGAAAGTTATTACTATAAATTCTTGATAAACTTGTTGAAAAAGGGTGGGATACCCTTAGAGAGATTGGGAGATCATTGTAAGTGGTTAAGGAGTGATCCTTCCACATAAAGGCGAAAGATAAAAAATTTGATCATCGGCTTTAACAAGTCACAGAGGTTAAATTTGAATAGGTTTATAAAAATATATATCTCACACTGATTAACCTCCCCACTCAATGTAAGACCTAAAAAAGTCCTCATCACGTTCTTTTTGTTGCTCTCTCCTTCCTCATTGCTGGTCTCTACTCAAGCTTTTTACTGGTTCTCTCCTGCCTTTGCAGGGTTTCTCTCCCACCTCTGCCAGGTTTCTCTCGAGTTTCTCTCCTACCTCTATAAGGTTTCTCTCCTACATCTACTAGGTTACTCTCCTACCTCTAGGTTCTTAACTCTCTATTGGTTCTCTCCATTGTAGGTTATCTTTGCTGCACATTCTCTTCTCTACACATTCTCTTTTCTACAAGTTCTCAACTTTGTAAGTTCTCTCCTCTACAAGTTTTCTCTTTTTAAGGTTCTCTCCTTAGCAAGTTCTCTTAATTTTTCTACCACTGCTGCTTTTTCTTTTTGGCTATTCGGGCACTTTCTGTTTTGCTGCTTAATTTTTTTATCATTTGTTCTACTAGTTTTCTCTACCCCTATTGCTACAATTCTCTTGACTTCTGCAATTGTAATTCTCTCTACTTCTACCACTACAATTGTTTTGCTTCTTCCACTACAATTTTTTTTTTTTTTACTTTTGCAGCTACAATCTTTCTACTTTTACTATTGCAATTTTTTTTTACTATTGTCGCTACAATCTTTTTGCTTTTACTACTACAATTTATTTATTTTTTTTACTTTTACCATTACAATCTTTTTGCTTCTACCATTGCAATTTCTTTTTTGTTTTTACTTTTACCATTGCAATCGTTCTGCTTCTGCCATTATGATTTTTTTCAACTTCTGTCATTATATGCTCTCTCCTTGTTGGCTATGCTCTCTACCTGTTATGCCTTCTACCATTTCTTTTTTTTTTGTTCCCTTGCACTATTCTCTTTTTTCTTTCTCTCACTAGATGCTTTTTTTTTTTTCAGCACAATTCTCTTAGATATTTTTCTCTAATTGCTATTCTCTCTGTATCTCACATTATTTGCATTTTTTCTATCTTTCTCTATTATGCCTTAACTCTTTTTTAGCAGTAGCATGGGTATTTATAAGCTTTATGTTTAAGATTGCCCTACAATCAATGATCAGAATTGATTCCTAAAGGTTGCCCTA
>JAHLGO010000258.1:8385992-8404550 GCA_020615895.1 Ceriops decandra
CCCATAGTCAAATGAGTAGGGAAGGATGCCTACTAAGTCCAACTTCCCCCAAGACTCAAAATTCATAATGTCTTCCATGTAAGTCTTCTAAAGACCTTTCACAAAGATAAAAGAAGATCCAAGTCATGGGGAATCCAAGCACGCAGCAATTGTTGTTATCACTGAATTCAACAAGGAAGTGGAATGCATCCTTGCATAAGATTAGTTCTTATCTAAAGGGGAGTGGAATTTGAAGGGGAGTTCTTAACTACACTAAGTACTTAGTTAAGTGGAAACACATACTAGACCATAAGATTAGTTGGGAAGGAGATGATTTACTTTGGCAATTTGCTGACCATATTCAACATTACAAGGATGAAGGCATGACGAGGATGTCAAGAGATGAAGTGGGGGAGGATGTCATAGCTTGTCCTAAAGTCATTGCCAAACTAGGCCTTTTGGATGCCTACCCTGATTGTTGCCCAAAGACTTGGCCAAAACATTATGGACGGATGCTTATGTGTTAAGTCTCTAGAATTCTCTCTTATAAATATCTAAGTTATTCTAGAATAGTCTTAATCTAGAGGGTTCTATAGAAATTTGGAACAAGTAATTGTAGCCACTTATTGAAGAGGTGAAACCACTATAAATACCCCATTCCTCTCATTTGTAAGAGACACCATTGAATTGAAAGTTCTCTCCTTTGCAAAACCCTCTCTCGTGTCTTCAGTTTCCCAGCCTCTCTCGACTCTAATTCAATTCACTCAAACTCTCTAAGGCTTACTTAGTTCATCTTTTCTAACAAGGTGTTTAAGTGTCGTGTGGGCTAGCATGATCTAAGTCGAACTCCGTGACATTATGCTTTCATTCTAAGGAGTCATTCTTATAAAGAAACTATTACCTAATTTTAGGCTAATAAGGCATACCTCTCATTTTAAGGAGTTATTGCTCTAAACTAGCTTTCTTTTTAAAAAGGGAGTCATTTTTGTTTAAAACTAGAAATTGTCACCTTATTCCTTAGTAATAAGGATTTTCCTTTTATTTTAAGGAATCATTCACTCAAAATGATCATATAATTAATATCCATATCAACACCAAATGCTAGTTTTATTGCAAGATATGTGTCAATACATTAGGGCTAGTTCGAATTGATTGAATTACATCAAGCAAAGGAGTCACTTTTCCTAATTACCTTTTCTTACATAGTTTCCAAATTGATAAGGGCATCAATTCATTTCTAGCTAATAAGATTAATCTTATAATTCCAAGTAGTCATTAACATTAAGGAATAATGAACTTAACATAAATGTCTACATTAGTAAAATATTTTAGTACAAGAAGTATGTTATTATGTCTTGTGCTATCTAAATCTATTAAACTCTAACAAATAAAGTAGTTATCTCTCTTGATTATCATTCTTTACTAAGAAAGAGAATTGTTTTTGCTTGAAACTTCATAATGTCACTTGATTCCTTAGTAAAATGTATTTTCCTTTCATTTCAAGGAATCATTAACCTAAGATGATCATACAATATACATCCAAGTCTATATCAAACATTTATTTTTTTGTGGCATGCACTTTAATAATCAATGGATTAAATTATATTAAACAGTGGAGCCATTTTCCCCAATGATTGTCTTTTCTCACATAGATAGAATCAGGAGTTTAACTTAAATGTCTATGTCAAGCACATATTAAATTGTAAGACAAACATTATTATGTCTTGGATAGTTTGAAAGCATTGAATTCTATCAAATAGTAGAGTTATTACTCTTGACTATCTTTTTTCGTTGAGAGAGAATCAATTTTGCTTGAAACATAACATTATTACTGAAATACATGGTAAAAAGGCTTATCCTTTTGTTGCAAGGAATCACTTCCATAAAATGATCATATAGTTAACAATTCATTTATACATTAAAAATTAATTCCATTGCAACATGCTCATCAATACGCTTTAGGAAGTCTAAATCCATTGAATTACATCAAAGAAAGGAGTCATTTTTCTTGATAAGCTTTTCTTGCATGGATAAAATTGCTCATTGTCTAAAAAATAAGGTGATCACTTCATTTATAGTTGATAAGATTTATCCTTTTATTCCAAAAATTCATTCACACAAAGGAATCATGAACTTAAATGTTTACATCGATTGTGTATTAATTTGAACAATGCATCTTATTATGTTTTTGGTACTTTAAATTCATTGAAGTCCAATGAATAGAGGAGAGATTGCTCTTTATTAACATTCTTTACAAATAGAGAATCATTTTTGCTTGGAACTTTATCCTATCATATAATTTCTAGGTAATAATACTCCTTCTTTCATTACAAGGAATTGTTTAAACAAAATGATCATGAAACATGTAGGTTTATGCACCTAGGATAAAGTGTTTCATTGAGTGAAAAAGGTGGTCATTCAATGAAAGTGGTTGTCATCACTTCATTTCTAGCTAATTAGACTTATTGGTTCCCTCTAAGGAGTCATTCACCTAGGGGAACCATGAACTTAAGTTAAATCTCTATACCATTCAAGATTTAAATTGCAAGTTGTAGGTTATTATGTCTTAAGTAATACAAATCCCTTTAACTTCATTAAATAAAGGATAACTCTTAGTTTTATTTACAATGAGGGAATTATTCATGCTTGGAATATGAGACCGTCACCTGATTCCTTAGTAATTAGTCTTATACTTTCATTGTAACCAATTATTCACATAACATAATCATGTGTTGAACCCATCTTTAATGGCTAATGTTGGATTTGTTCTCAACAATATCTCATACATTTGTTATTGTTAATTTGATGTTATGAGTTCCTTTGAGATGTGTTTGCTATATTTACAAAGTGTTGGCAACACTAGCCAATGAGCAGCCTGTAAAGGTAGAAGCTAAGAAATTGCTTAGGATCTAGTAGGTTATGGCCTGCTTGCAGGTGCAATTTGTATCCATCAAGGATATTCCTAAAAGCATTATGAACAAGGAAAAGGAGTCATTTACTAGGTATGAGTCAATGCTAATTGTTGACCCTAAATTCAAGGAGTCAATGCCAATTGTTGACCTTAAATTCAAGAAATCAATGTTAAACATTAATTGCAGGGCAACCCTTGAGAATTAATGTTGACCACCAATTGTAGGGTAATTTTAAACTCAAGGCTTATAAATACATATGCAGCTACCAAAAGAGAGCCAGGGCATGACAAAGAGAGATAGAAAAAGTGTAGAAAATGTGAGAGGTAGAGAGAATAGTAGTTAGAGAAAATTGACCAAGAAAGAGCAACTGAAGAAAAATGGCCAAGAGAGTTCTATCCAATGGGAAAAAGAAAAAGGAAAGCAATGATAGGCAAATAAAAAGAGTGTAGCAGTAGAGAACAATATAGAGAATTGTAGCTAAAGAAAACCAGTAGCGAGTGGGAGAATAGTAGAGAACAGCCATAAAAAAAGGGGGGGGGAATGACAGAAAGCATACTAGGCAGTGGCAAAAATGAAAAAAAAAGGTGGCAGAGAAAACCAGCAAAGACTTGTAAAAGAGTGAATGCATAGTAGAGAACTTATAGTGAAAAGAACCTGCAGAAGAGAAAACATATAGAGGAGAGAACCTGTAGTGAAAAGAACTTGTAGGGGAGAAAACCTAGAGTAAAGAGAACCGACTACAGAGAGAACCTACAGAGGAAAGAACTTGTAGAAGATAGAACCTATAGAGGAGAGAAGCTACTGTAGAGAGAATTTGTGGAGGAGAGAACCTGTAGAAGAAAGACAATAATTATAGTAGAAATAAAAGGAGAGAACCTATAAAGGAGAGAACCAATAGAGTATAGCAGAACTTATGGAGGATAGAATCAGTAAAAAGAGTTGCATAATCAAGTAGAGAGAGCTGTAGAAGCAAGTAGAGAGAAATGCAACAAAAGCAAGAGAGAAACCCTACAAAGGTAGGAGAGAAACTCGGTAGCGGCAAGAGAGAAACTCAGCAGAGGCAGAGCAAAACCTAGTAGAGGCAAAGAGAAACTTGGCAGAGGTAGAAAGCTAAGATTGGTAGAGGCTAAGAGTTTAGAACCGGTAAAAAGTATGAGTGGCTGAAAGTTCAGAACTAGCAGAAAGTGTGAACAGTTGAGAGTTCAGAACCAGGTCAAGATTGACAGAGGTAAGGAGAAAGCTACGAAACACAGTGGAGAGAAAGTAGGGAGCCCAACAAAGAGAAAGTTGTGAAATTAGTAGTGAAAAAAGAGAGACCGACAGAGTTTGAGTAGAGACCAACAATGAAGAAGTAGAAAACAATAGAAAGCTTGAGTAGAGACTAGTAGCGAGGAAAGAGAAGATCATTTTTTTGCAACAACAGCTTGTTCACATGAAGAGATCTTTCTCAAGGAAGTTTTTGTTATAACCTTTTTATGCACTTCTTAAAAAAAGGTGGGAAACCCTTGGAGTGATTGAGAGGTCCTTGTAGATGGTTAAGGAGTGATCCTTCAGTTAAGCCCATCTTTGATGGCTAATATTAGATTTATTGTCAATAGCATCTCATATTGTTGTTTGTATTGATTTGATGTTTTAAATATTGTTGAGATGCATAGAAGTCATTGGTCAAAACCATTGATGGTAGGTGTTGAGCCCATTTTTTATGGCTAATGTTGGATTTATTGTCAACAACATCTTATATTGTTGTTCATGTTGATTTGATGTTTTGAATATCATTAAGATGTATAAAAGTTATTGGTCAAAACTGTTGATGATAGGTCAACTAAAGTAAGTGAGTCAATATTAACTATTAACCATAAATTTTAGGGGTCAAGGTTGATTGTTGACCTTTGACCATTGACCCTAAATTTTGGGAATCAAATCTGGCCATTGATTGTAGGGCAACCTTTAGGAATCAATGACAATTGTTGATAATCGTGTAACCCAAATCTCAAAGCTCTATAAATAACCCTATGCACCTTGCAAGACAAGGGGGTGCTACAAATTTTTTAAGAGAGAATGAAAAACCTAAAGGCAGGTACAAGGAGAGGTGAACGGCAAGGAGAGTTGCAGCCAAGAAGTTAACGGTTGGCCAGCAAAAAGAGTATAGCAACAAGCCATACTAAAAAGAGGTGCAGCAATGGGCCATACCAAGGAGAGGTGCAGCAACCAAAAAACCAAACCAAAGGAGTGAAGCAACTGAAAAACCAATCCAACCAAGAAGGGTGTAGTAGTTGACCAAAAAGGAGGTGATAATAAGCATGAAAGAAGGAGGTAGCCATACAAACCAAAGGAGGAGCTAAAGCATTTTGTAGCCACACCAAAGGGAGATAAGGTATAGTAGTTGGTAGCCACACCAAACTAGCAGAGGAGACATATAGTAGCCACACCTTGGACTGAAAAATGTGCAGTAGCCACACCAAGGAGAGACAAACGTGTAATAGCCACACCAAGGAAAGAAGGACATGTAGTAACCACCCCAAGGAGAGAAAGACATGCACCACCACCAAAGAGGGAGATTGTAGTAGCAAGGCAACAAGCAATAACAGCAAAGGTAGGTAGCAAACCAAGGAGAACCCAACTACTTGCAGGTAACACTAACTGTAATCCACAACAACCAGTAGTAACCTGTTATACCAGTAGCAACCCATAATAATGAACAGGTGATCTTAGCGATTACAGTGTGTCTAGTAGGAAATACTAACAATTGCAACACATCATTTAGCAATCTACAACAGGCATAATTAATGAAGACTATTTTAGGTATCACATTGAGAGGGGGGTGAACCAGTGTGAGATATGCACATTTTACAAATCGATCCAAATTTAACCTCTGTGGCTTGTTAGAGCTGATGATCCAATTTTTATTTTTCTCCTTTATATGAGCGTGACTATATGACTAAAAAATTAATGCGCAAGCACCTAATGACAAACAACAATTTTTATATGGTTCACCCACAATGTGTAAATTATGTTCACGGTATGATAGGATCCCACCTAAATTACACAATCCACTCTTACTATCAAGGGATACAATAATGTTGTGGAAGGATCACTCCTTCACCACTTGTGAAACTAGGCTTTGATACCATTTGATGAGCAAATTGGCTCTTGATAGATTTGTATCTCTCTAAATTAATAAGAAAGGGAGGTGAATTAGTGTGAGATATTCACTTTTTACAAATCTATCCAAATTTAACCTCTGTTACTTGTTAGAGCCAATGATCTAATATTTATTTCTTCTTTATGTGAGAATAGTTGTATGGATATCAATCAAACACATGCACCTAAGAACACACGACAATTTTTACATGGTTCACCCTCAATGTGTGAGCTACATCTACAATCCACTCTTTTTATCAAGGGATACAACAATGTTGTGGAAGGATCACTCCTTGACCACTTGTGGAAGAACTACTCCTTAACCACTTACAACAATCTCTCGATCAAGGAGTTGTTCTCCTAATCACTCCAAGGGTATCCCACCTTGTTTTTTTCAATAAATTTATCAAGAGTTTATGGTAAAACCTTTTTTGGAGAATGATCACTCAACGTGTACAGACTGCTAGAGAAAAATGTGGATCTTTCCCTTCCTTCACTACCGATGTTGTCTCACCCGCTACCAGTGCTACCAATACATTACGCTAATACTATTTGTACATGCTGTTGTTGCTGTCCATGCATGTTGTTAATGTTGTCTGTGCATGCTGCTGCTGCTATCTGCATGCACTATCATTGCTATTTGTGTACGCTGCTCCTGCTGTCCTTGTGCGCTACTAATGCTGTCCACGCATATTGCTGCTGCTATCCATATGTGCTGTTCCAACTATTCGAGAGCATTGATGATGTCTGCTTGTGTCACTGTTGCTGTTTGCTCATGCTACTGTTGCTATCTACATGTGCTACTATTGTCCATCGCACAAATATTGTCCACAAGCACTGTTATTCCTATCCACTGTTGTTGTCTATTGGTGCACCATTTGTTGCTACACATTGGTTACTGGTGTGGGACCCTTTTACTACTGCTCTACCTCTTATTGGACTAAAGGTTGCCTCTGCCTCCTTCTAGTTTGTCTTCCTTAGCTGCTTTGTTGGTTTGTTAGTGTGACTATTGCCTTGGTGAGGGTTTGTTGGCGTGACTGTTGCCTTGGTGGTGTTTGCTAGTGTGGCTACTACCTTGGTGAGGGTTTTTTGGTGTAGCTGCTACCTTGGTAAGGATTTGTTGGTGCCGGTTGTTGCCTTGGTAAGGGTTTGTTGGTGTGGCTGCTATCTTAGTGGTGTTTGCTAGTACAGTTGCTATCTTGGTGAGGGTTTTACTAGTATGATGGCTGACTACCTTGTTCTCTTTCTTTTCCTCCTTGGCCAGCTATACCTTGTTACTTCTCCTTGGTGGCTAATTGCACTCTCTTGGCTAGTTGCCATGCTGCCTTTCCTTGGTGGTTGTTGCACTCTCCTTGGTCAGCAACCTTGCCTTCTTTCTTTCTCTCCTTGGCTGGCTACCTTGCCCTCTTTCTTTTTCTCCTTGCCAACTTCATTGCTACCTCTCCTTAGTGGCTACTACATTCTCCTTGGTAGGTTGCCTTGTTACCTCTCCTTGCCATTAGGTTTATGATTCTCTCTTTTGGCTGGCTCTCTAAAATTCTATAGCACACATCCTTCTTGCAAGACATATAAGGGTATTTATAAAGCCTTGAGATTAGGGCTACACAATCATCAACGGTCATCATTAATTCCCACATATTGGCCTATAATTAACGGTTAGATTTAAGTCCTAAAATTTAGGGTCAATGGTTAACGGTCAATGATCAATTAAAATTTAAGGTTAAGGTCAACATTGATTCCTCAAAGCCAAGGTTGACCTATCATCACCGGTTTCTCCCATTGACCTCACTACATCTCAATAGCATTCACAACATCAAATCAACACATATAACTATGTGTGATGGTGTTGACAACAAATCCAACATTAGCCATCAAAGATGGGCAACAGTAATACCAATAGTAGTCTGCAACACCAGCTGGAACCTGCAATCCTAATAATTACAGCAAGTCTAGTAGGCTATACCAGAAATTGTAGCACTAGCAGCAAGTCCAACAAGCAAGACCAATAGTTATAGATTGCAAAAGCAGGAATAAGCTACAAAAAAATGTGCAGATAGCGATAGCAGCACGTGTGGATAGTAATAGCAACACGTAGGCAGCGATAGTAGAATGTGTAGGTAGCACAGTAGTACATGTAGGCAACGACAATAGCACATGCAAGCAGTGATAGCAACATGTGCAGGCAGCAAGTGCAACATGCATAGGAAGTGATAGCAGCAAATGCAGGCAGCAATAGTAGAATATTCAAGCAACTATAGCAACATATGCAGGTAGTAATAGCAGCATATCTGACAACTTGTTGCAATAGAGGAGAAAACGTGCCCGGTAGCAGATCTAGTAACTTGTTATAGTAGGAGGAGAAACTTGCCTTAATAATAGGACAAGTAGCATCGGTTGCAAGGTAGACAACACTAGCAATAAAGGAAGGAGAAGATATGTGTTATCCATTAGTTGCATATTAAGTGATCAGGAAAGTGTCAGTTACTAAACTCTTGATAAACTTATTGAAAAAGGGTGGGATACTCTTAGAGTAATCGAGAGTCAACTCCTTGATCGGAAGATCATTATAAGTGGTTAAGGAGTAGTCCTTCCACAAGTGGTCAAGAAGTGATCCTTTTATAACATTGTTGTATCCCTTGATAACAAGAGTGGATTGTGTGATTTAGGAATGATCCTATCACACCATGGATGTAACTCACACATTATAGGTGAACCACATAAAAATTGCCATGTGTTCTTAGGTGCTTGTGTTTGATTGATATCTATACGGCTACTCTTATATATAAGAAGAAATAAATATTAGATCATTGGCTCTAATAAGTCATAGAGGTTAAATTCAGATAGATTTGTAAAAAGTAAATATCTCACATTGATTCACCCCCCCTCTCTTATTAATTTGGAGAGACACAAATCTATTAAGAGCCAATTTGCTCATCAAGTGGTATTAGAACCTAGTTCCTCTGTTGATCCAATTTGCTTGCCTTGAATTGAAGTTATTTGTTACTACTATGAATTTTTATCTCTACTGCTAAGATATTTGCTTCGTAGATCATGGATAGCATGAATAGTATTAACAGTAAAGGCATCCTTACTTTTAATGGACAGAATTATCAGTTATAAAAGGTTAAAATACTCCCATATCTATTGTCACTTAGTCTTTATATGTTTGAGTCTGTTAGTGGCTTCATCCTTGTTACTGAAGGTGATGTTATAATGCCTACTAATAAGAAGAATTTAGAGTGTGATTGAAAGGTGAGAAATGCCTTGTATGCCTCCTTATTAGACAAAGAATTTACCAAAGTAATGGGGTGCAATACAATCAAACAAATTTGGGTCAAATTGAAGAATATTTATGAAGGAGACAAGTTTATGAAGGAAGCCAAGCTACAAATTTGGAGGAGTAGATTCAAAGACACAAAGATGCAGAATGATGAGACTGTGGATGCATTCTTTACAAGAGTCAACGAAATTGTGTGCTCCATTAGAGGCTATGGAGATGAGATCCATGTTGCTATTATGGTAAAGAAAATACTTAGAACCTTGTAAGAAGCTTACAACACCAAAGTCTCTTATGTAGATAGAGATCTAGATAGGCTAATTTTAGATGACTTGCATAGCATATTAGTGGCTTATGAAATGTGAATAACCCCAATGAAGAAACAAAAGAAGTCTAAGGTGAAGAAAGAGCTGATCTTTAAGGAAATAAAGAACATAAAGATTTTACCAGGAAGAAGAAACTGACAAGAACTCTAAAAAAGAAGATGGTGATACTAAACTGGATGAAGTCATGGCATACATCACTAGGAAATTGAGGAAAAGAAAAGGAAAGTACAAGGGTAAATTATCCTTAAAATGCTTCAGGTGTGGAGCAATTAGGGACTTTGCCATGGATTGCCCAAACAGTGAGGTTGATGATAAGTTGGTCCCAAGGAGGAGGACAAAACAATCCAATTACGCTAAAGCTAGAAATTCAAGTACCAAAGGGAAAAAGAAATTCTCTAGATTCAAAAGAAGGAATTTTCTGAGCAAACTAGATGAAGAAGATTTTAAATAAGAAATTGACAATGATTCCAATAATAAGGCTGTAAAGGATGTGCTAATCACTCAAGAATCTTCAAGTGTTGAGGAATCAATAGAAGAGGAAGAGGATGAGTTGGTGCAGCAACTTGAGAATGAGTTGAGAGCTTGTTTACACAAAAACAATAAAAGGTAAAGCATCTTGAGAAACTGTATCAAAATTTTGTTGTTAATGAATTTGATCTCCAAGTAAAGGTAGGAGTTTGAAGCAAAAAAGAAGGAGTGCATGAAGAGAATTGATCTCCAGGTAAAGGTAGGAGTTTGAAGCAAAAAAGAAGGAGTGCATGAAGAGAATTGACTAGCTGATCATGCTTGAGGTAGAGCAAGGCAAGATACATGAAGATCTTGGTGATAAGGTAATTGCACTAGAGCAAGAGGTGCTAACTTTGCAAGCCAAGTTGTACATGGTTGAGTTCGAATTGAGGAAGCATGAAGAAAGCTTTATATAAGCCATGGAAGTGAAAAGAGAGTCATCTTCAGCAAATCCCATCAAGGAGGATGATACTAGAAAGTTGGATGAGTGTTTAAGTAGTCAAAACCTCTATTGTTCCCACAGCCTTATATAGGTTATAATTGTTGTCAACTAGGTTTAAGTGTGCAAGAAAGTAAAGCCACATGGAAGGGCAAGAAGGTAAAAGCCATATGGAGGGGCAAAAACATAAAAGCTACATAGAAGGGCAAGACAGTAAATTCGCCCTATTAGGTTTTCATAGAGGAGCATAGAAAGGCCAACATAAGAGAGTGAATAGTGAAGCCGTCGGAAGGAGAGAGAAAGAAAATTGAACAAATTGGAGCAAACTGACGAAAGGAGAGAGAAACCCAATAGCCGAAAACAGACAATCGGCAGAAATAGAGAAATGGCTGAAAGGGGTTGGACGACTGGATGGCAAACCGGAAGAGCGAAACGACTAAATCCTATTCGGCCAACCAAGACCGTTGTCAATAAAACAAGGGAAAAAGAGAGAAAATACGAGATGACTAAGGGGGGTTGGACGAAAGACCGGAAGAGCAAAATGGCAAAGTCGTTGGAAGAGAGAGAAAAATCATATACGGCAAAATCGGAGTGGACAGCAAATGAGAGGAAAAACCTGACAGCCAAACAGGGAAAGGAGATACGGCCAAAAGGGATACCATTAGTAGAATCGAGAGAGAGAGATGGACAAAGAGAGAGACCCCATCAGAAGAGCAGGTAGTAGATCTGTGACGATATCAGACAAACGGATGATATGAAAAAGGAGAGAAAACTGGCTAAAAGAAAGAAAACCAAAGACAAAAAAAAAAAAGCCGACAGTAGAATAGGGGTGGACGAAGAAAAATAGACCACCAGCCAGAAGAAAACTAGAAATGGACAAGTAAAGGCAGGCTGTGAAACAGTAAGACCATGGAACCAGGAGACAGGTGAGATCGTGAGACGATGAAAGCAAGAGCTGTGTGAAACAATGTAGAGAAGGAATTCGATGAACCATTGAAAGAACTCAATGTATTTCCAGATTTCTTCAGTAGAGGTTAGAGAGTGTTACAGTGAACTTCCAAGTGGTAGTGGAGCAGCCTTTCAATTCAACAGAGGCAACACAAGCTAAAAGTAGGGTAGACACAATAAGTAACACTCTTTGCATTGTACTTGCTTAGTAATTACAATAGTAAAAGGAGCAGAGGATTAAGACATCCATTGTAACTGGAATTCTCAAGTATAGTGGATAGTCTCGGTAAGGGAGAGTACTTACCACCATGGATGTACATCACGTTGACGAAACCACGTAAATCTTGTATGTCCTTAATTTGCTTTATGTTTTAGGTTTTGAATTGAGTTGTGAACGCAGCTAAAGTATCAGCCAACTTATAACCTAACAAAAACCTAAACAAGAACTTCCGAATTGTCTATTAGGCGAGGTGTTTAAAAGGTGACTTTGGGGACTATTGTGATTAGTAGTTAGCAATAGATCTACCTTAGTCGAGTCTGAGAAAGTGTTTACTTTTAAGAAGAGGTTGAAGTTGCTCACTTACCTGCGAATTGCAAATTGTAGTGATACTGATTCACCCCCCTCTCATTATCACAAACTAGTAGATCTTAGGGAGAAGATATGAGATATGAACTTGGTGAAAGAAGAAAATCCAAATTCGAAGGATTTTGCTAGAGCTGTGGTAAGTATGGGCACAAGGTTAATGTGTGCTGGAGTAATAATCCTATAATAAAGAGGAATGTGAGGTAAGCATCTAGGGGGAGACTCTATCAAGAAAGGAGACAGCCTCAAGTGAAAAGAAGTCATATTTCACTCAGAAAAGGTTGGACATATTACTAAAGATTGATTAACATTACTGCTTGGTCAAAGAATGCAAAGGAGAGCACCTTCCAAGAAAGAAAAGCCATAGATCCTGGATGATGGTTGCTCTTCACACATGATAGAAGACTCCAAGGTGTTGAAGGAAGTAGTAAAATATGATGAAGGGTTAGCCATATTTGGAAATGCTGGTACCCTAAAGATTAAAGGTGTTAGTGTAGCTAAAATTGGTGTAGAAAAGCTAAAATTCGAGGAAGTGCTTTATGTTGAAAGGTTAAAACATAATCTAATTAGTGTTAGCCAACTTTGTAATGATAGGCATGAAGTTACTTTCAGCAAGAGTGACTACACAGTAAAGAGATTAAGTAATGGTGCAATTCTTATTAGGGGAGAAAGAACAAATAGAAACTTATACCAACTTTCTAGAAGCAAAAACACATGCTACATAAGAAACAAAGATGAAAATTTGTTATGGAATAAGAGATTGGGACATCTTGGACAAAAGGGGTTGAACTTATGTATTTACCCATCCCCTAGAGGCTAAGGTATGCCTTTACCCCTCTCCCCTTCCCTCTTTTTATTATTCTTTGGATTTGTTGTCAAAGGGGGAGATATTTTGCATAAATATAAAGAGAGTATATGCTGATCAAAAGGGGGAGTAGCTTGATAAATCCAAAGGGGAAAATCAAATAAAGGGGGAGAAATTGTCAAGAGAGAGAAGCAAAAAAAATATGGAGTTAAAGGTTACTTTTAATTGGAATCATGTCCATATGCAAAAGGGAGATGCATGTTTTAGGGGAGTTGTGAATGTTAAAAGTTACTATTTATGTATTACTAATTGTTGGATTTAATATGTTGCTAACAAATCCAAAGGAGGAGATTATTAAGCCCATTTCTTATGGCTGATATTGGATTTATTATCAACATCTCCCATTGTTATTCTTGTTAATTTGATGTTTTGAATGTCGTTGAGATGTAGAGAGGTTGTTGGTCAAAATCATTGATGGTAGGTCAACTTTAAAGTCAATGAGTTAATGTTGACCATTGACCCTAAATTTTAGGGGTTAAGGCTGACCATTGACCCTTGACCCTTGACCATTGACCCTAAATTTTAAGAAGTTAATGCTAACTATTGACCTTAAATTTTAAGAATCAAATATGATTGTTGATTATAAGGTAACCCTTAGGAATCAATGCTGACCGTTGATCATTGGGCAACCCTAAAACTCAAGGCTTATAAATACATCCATGCTTCTTTGAAAAAAGGTGTGTACTATAGAAAAATAAGAGAGAATGGTAAAAAGAGTGACTAGTCAAGGAGAGGTGTAATGGCAAGGAGATGTGCAGTTGGCTAAAAGAGGTGCAACACCAAGGAGAGGTGCAGCCAGCCAAGAGGTGATAGCAACTACCAAAGAAGAAGGTGCAGCAGCCACTGGAAGGAGAAGGTGCAATAGCAACCAAAGAAACCCAAGGTAAAAGGTGCAGTGGCAACCAAAGGAAGAAGGTGCAATAGCAACCAAAAGGAAAAGAAGGTAGCAGCCACCAAAAAGAGAGGCAATCGTACCAAAGGAGAATGTAGCAACAATTGTAGTAAGAAGAAGGCAAAAATTATAGTAAGGAAAAGATAGCAATTGCAGTAAGGAGAAGGCAACAATTACAACAAGGAAAAGGTAGCAATTGCAACATGGATAAGGTAGTAATTGTAGAAAGGAGAAGGTAAAAATTGCAGCAAGAGGAAGAAGGGGGAGTAGCTATAGAAAGAAGGAGCTTGTAGCAGCAAGTGAGGCAGCACTAGTAGTAGAGGAAGAGAACTTGCCAAAGTAGAAGCAGGTAGAGGGAGAGAACCTGTAGTGGAGATAACCTGCAACAGAGATAACTTGTAGTTGAGAGAACTTGTAAAGGAGAAATAGTAGCAACAGCGTGGAGAACCTATAGACAAGAAACTAACAAAGCTTGAATAAAAACTAGTAGTGAGGAAGGAGAAGATTTGCTTTCTGTAATAGCAACTTGTGCATATTGAGTGATCTTTCTCAGGGAAGTCTTAGTCATAATCCTTGTATAAACCTCTTGAAAGAGGGTGGGAGACCCTTTGAAGGATCAAGAGATCAATCCTTTGAGTGATTGGGAGATCAACTCTTTAAGTGACTAGGAGATCATTATAAGTGGTTCAGTGATCCTTCTACAACATAGCTGTATCCCTTGACAACAAGAGTGGATTGTATGATTTATGAGTGATCCTATCACACTATACATGTAGCTCACACATTATGGGTGAACTACGTAAAAATTCTATGTTCCCTAGTGCTCACACTTGATTGGTATCCATACGGTTGTTCTCGCATAAAGAAGTAAGATAAAAATTAGATCATAAACTTTAACAAGTCACAGAGGTTAATCTAGATAGATTTGTAAAAAGTAAACATCTCGTACTATTTCACCCCCTCCCCCTCTTAGTGTGAGACCCTAGAAGACCCTCATCAATTGTGTTTGTGCTTGAAAGCAAACACAAAGAGAAGATAAAATTAAAAGAAGTTAATGTTACAGAGAAGATAAGCCAACCTAAGTTAAAATGGGTTAGGGGTTAGGAAAGATTTGATGAAAACTCCTATCCAAAGGAGACCATTTGTCAAAGAAAAAAAGAAGGTTGCCACACTTAAAAATTAGGTGGCTAAAGGTGTGAGAAATAATTATAATGTTGATTATCACCAACCAGGAGTTGAAGATAGGAGATATAAACTTGGTGAATGAAGAAAATTTAGATTTAAAGGATTTTACTAGTGATATAGTAAATATGGGCATTAGGCTAGTATGTGCTGGACTAATGGGCTTATAATAAAGAGGAATGTAAGGTAAGAGCCTAGGGGAAGACTCTATTAAGAAAGGAGACAACCTCAAGTGAAAAGAAGCCAAATTCCATTAAGAAACAGATTTGATGTATTGGAAGAAATCTATGAAAAATGTGAAAAGGTTGGACATACTGCTGAGGAATGTTTGACATTGCTGTCAAGTGAGAGAATGCAAAGGAGAACACCTACATATATTCCTACATTTGGCCGAAGAAGAAGAAGAGGAAGGAAATGGTAATGGTTATGGAAGTAGCCTAAAAAGTTTCCAAGAAAGAAAAGCCATGGATACTTGATAGTGGATGCTTTTCATACATGACAAGAGACTCCAAGGTGCTAATGGAAGTAGAAAAATATAATAGAGGGTCAGTCACATTTGGCAATAATGGTGCTTTAAAGATTAAAGGTGTTGGTACTACTAAAATTGGTGCAGAAAACCTAAAATCAAAAGAAGTGCTTTATGTTGAATAGTTAAAACACAATCTAATTAGTGTTAGCCAACTTTATGATGATGGGCTTGAAGTTACTTTAAGCAAAAGTGGCTACATGATAAAAAGATTATATGATGGTGCTGTTCTTACAAAGGGAGAAAGAACAAATGGAAAGTTATACCAAGTTTCCAATAGCAAAAGCACATATTACATGAACACCAAAGATGAGAACTTATTATAGCACAGGGGATTAGGACATCTTAGATAAAAGGGGTTGAATAAATTATCTAAAAATAAAATTGTGAAAGATGTACGCAAGTTAAGAAAAGAAAGAAATACCATTTTTAACACTTGTCAAAAAGGGAAGATGGTGAATGCTACCTACAAAAATGTGGAGATTCAAACAAAGAAGCCATTTGAGCTCATTCATTCAGATATTTGTAGGCCTATGAGACAAAAATCATCAATGGGTGATAGTAGGTTGATTGAAAATCAATTAGGGAGAAGAATTAAAAGACTTAGGATAAACAATAGGACAGAATGCACTTAGTGAATTTGAAAATTATTTTAAGAAGTATGGAATGAATCATGAATATGTTAGTCCCTACACACCCCAACAAAATGGAGTGGTTGAAAGAAAAAATAAAAGTTTAATGGAGATGGCAAGGACCATGTTGGCTAAGCATGGTGCCTCAAATGGCTACTAGAGAAAGGCTATCATACTACCACTTAAAATAAAAATAGATTTTTAATGAGACCACATATAGAGAAAATACCCTATGAGTTATGGAATGGAAAGAAGCCAAGTGTAAAACATTTTAAAGTATTTGGAAGCCCATGCCTTATTATAATCAAAGGCAAGAATCTTAGAAAATTTGATGGAAAGGTTGATGAAGGCATGTTCTTAGGCTATATACCAAATGGAAGAGGCTTCAAATGTTACAACAAAAGGCTGTAGAAAATCATAGACAACTTTGATGTTAAAGTGATTAAAGATGGTTCCATAATGCAACCATAGCATGAGGAAGTTGAAGATGTCATGTGTGATAATGAAAAGGAATCTGAAAATGATAAATCAGAGGCTATTCATCATAAGGAAGATGTTGATTCTCAAATTACAAGTGATAATGAAAATGAATCAAGTCATTCTCACACTAATAAAAGAGTTAGAGCTGAAGTTGAGGATAAAAACATTATTGGTAGCAAAAAGGATTCTGTATAGACTAAAAGAATGCCAAAAAGTGGTGAACAAACCTCATTGATCTTTAAAGTTGAACTACCTAAGGAATCTCACTTTATGGCTACCCAAAAAATCCTGAGATATGTTAAGAGCATAACCAATTATGGGTTACTTTATGATAGAAGTGGACATCTTAATTTATATAGGTATATAGATGCTGATTAGGTTGGAAATTGTGATGACATAATGTTTACATTTGGTGGTGCATTTTATTTGGGCCATAGATGTGTTTCATGGCATAGCAATAACCAAAATATAGAGACTTTAAGCACTGCATACACTAAATATATGGCTACTACTTAGGCTTGTACTTAAATGCTATGGATGAAATAATAGCTTGAAAATTTGAATGTGGATGTACAGCTAACATTGTTAATTAGTTGGTGTTGATTTGATACTATGAATGCCATTAAGATATGGAAAGGTTGTTGGTCAAAACCGATGATGGTAGGTCAACCCTTAGTTCAATGAGTCAATGTTGACCATTGACCTTAAATTTGAGGAATCAAATTTGGCCGTTAATTGTAAGGCAACCTTTGGGAATCAACACTAACTATTGATGATTGTGTAACCCTAATCCTGAGGCTTTATAAATACCCCTATGCATGTTACAAGACTGATGTGTGGGCTGCGGACTTTTGAGAGAGAATGACAGAGAGGTTGAGTGGCAAAGAAAGAGGCAGCCACCAAAGAAGAGAGTGACCAGCTAAGGCCAAGGAGGTAGCCACGAAAGAGAGAGCAGTTAACTAAAGGAGTTGCAGTATTAGCCAGCCAAGGGAGTTCTAGGAGCAACTGGCCAAGAGAGTTGTAGCCAAGGAGAGGTGTAGCTGGCCAAGGGAGATGTAACACCAAGGAGAGAGTAGCTACCAAAGGAAGGTGCAACAACAACAAACCAAAGAAAAGGTGATAGCAACCACTAATGAAAGAGGTAACTACACCAACCAAAGGGAGTTGTAGCAACTAGTAGCCACACCAAAGGGAGAAGAAAAAGGTAGCCTTACCAAAGGAAGAACAAGGTGTAACAGCTGGCAACCACACTAAACTAGCAAAGGAGACGTGTAGCAGCAACACTAAACCAAAGGAGTGGGCGTGCAGTAGCCATAGCAAACCAGAGAAGAAGGTATGCAACAACCATACCAAACTAGAGAAGAGTGTGTATAGTAACCACACCAAACTAGAGAAGAAGGTGTGCAACAGCCACACCAAACCAAAAAAGAAGGCAATAGCTGACCAAACCAAAGGACAAAGGAGTTGCAGCAGCCACTTAAGGAGAGGTGCAGCAGCCGATAGTAATAACAACAATACTAGCAAGTGTAGTAGCAGGCATAACCAGTAGCAACAATTGCAACACTAGCAATAAGCAATAGTAGCAATACCAATAAATGTAGCAACAGTAATTACAACACTAACAGTAAGTAATAGCGGTAAGAGCAAGCAGTAAACTAAGGAGAATTTAGTAACAACCAATAGCAATAAGGGTAGGTAGCAAACCAAGGAGAAACTAGTAGCTAGTAGGCACGATCAACAATAGCACAACCTATAATAGCACATCTAGCATTTACAACAGGCAGCAATAACGGCAAGTATAGTTACAACTAGTAAAGGCAATAAGTGTAGGCATAACCAGTAAAAGGCAACAAGTGTAGGCATAACCAG
>JAHLGO010000258.1:8420811-8554599 GCA_020615895.1 Ceriops decandra
AACTAAAATCCTTAACAAACCCTCGATAAAAACATGCTAAACCATGAAAGCTTCTTACCTCATTCATGTTCTTAAGGGTAGGCCAATCCTTTATTGCCTTTACCTTCTCCCTATCCACACTAATACCTTACGAGCTAACAACATAGCTAAGAAACACAATGGATTTCATGCAAAATGTGCACTTTTTGATATTAGCATATAATTGGTTCTCTTTTAACATGCTGAACATAACATGCAAGTGTTTCACATGTTCATCCAAATTCTTGCTATAAACTAAAATATCATCAAAGTAAACTACTACAAATTTCCTTATCAAAGCACACAAGACATAATTCATTAACCTCATGAATGTACTAGGTGCATTAGTTAATCCAAAAAACATTACTAACCACTCAAACTATCCATATTTAGTTTTAAATGCTTTTTTCCATTCATCTCCCTCTTTCATGCAAAATATGCAACTCATCAAGCCTATCATCTAATTTAGGGATAGGAAGTTTATACTTTACAGTGATCTTATTGATAGCTCGATAATCCATACATATGCACCATATTCATCTTTCTTTAGGACTGAGATGACAAGGACTAAGCATAGGCTAAGACTCTCCCTTACAAATCCCTTTTGTACCAATTTATCCACTTGTCTCTATATCTCTTTCATTTCATCTGGATTAGCTCTATAGGCAAGTTGGTTTGGTATGCCAGCACCAGGTATGAAGTCTATTTGGTGCTCAATTCCTCTTGAAGTAGGTAATCCCTAGGGAATCTCTTCAGGAAATAAATCTTCAAACTCCTGCAATAATGGAATAACTACTCTAGGCAAAAAGGAATTAGACTCATTAGATAAAAAATAAATATCCTTATACATAAGTACAAATAGTTGTTAACTTGTGATCATAGCACACCTAACCTCACTTTTCCCTGCAAACACACTTACCTTCTTACTTTTCTCTCCTTTTTGCACACTTTTCTCTCCAACGTTTCTTTTTGCCTTGCCCTTTTCACTTGAATTTTTCCCCTCAACCTCACTCTCTTTTTTCCTTTGATCTCTCACTCTCTTTCTTTTTCTTTTCCCCTTGTTCTTTCATTTTGTTCTTCTTTCATTTTACACTCTCTTATTATCTTAATCTGATCTTTGAAAGGAGTTAATATAATAGTTTGATTATTGATTACAAAGGAGTATCTATTCTTGTGGCCATTGTGAGTAACCTTTCTATCAAATTGCCATGGTCGCTTAAGAAGTATATGACTAGCATGCATTGGTGCCACATTATAGAGAACCTCATCCTTGTAATTGCCAATAGAAAAGGCAACTAAAACTTGCTTTGTTACTCTAATTTCTCCAAATTAATTCAACTATTATAGCTTATAAGGCTTAAGATGCTTGAAGGTATCTAGATTCAACTTCTCTACCTATAGAGTATTAGCAATATTAGTATAACTTACACTATCAATAATCTTGCTACATACCTTGTCTTTAATGTGGCATTTTGTATAGAAAATGTGCTCACATTGCTCCTTATCATTATCATCTTTAGGTTGAATACTTAGTGCATGCCTTGCAACTAGCATATCTCCATAAACATGTTCTTCAACTTCATCATAACAATCCTTTAATGGTGGCATGTCATTATCACTTGAACTAATGCTTTCTATGTCACCATCCTCCAACATGATCATAGCTCCTTTATTTGGACATTAAGAAGTAATATGTCCATGTCCTTGACACCTAAAGCACTTAACATCTTGTAATTTAAAAGATTTCATTTCGATTTTACCTTTAGAAACAACAACTGATTCTTTTGGCCTCACATCTTCTTTTGACTTGATTTGTTTCTCTACCTCCTTCATCTCCAAATAGTGCTGTAAATCCACTACATTTGTAATTCCCTTATTTAAGTCACTAATAAACCTTACCATGGTAGCCTTTTGGTCTTCGTCTACATTAGTTGTAATCATGATTATCTCCATCTCTTTGTAATAATCCTCCACACTTATGGACCCTCGTACTAGCCCTTGTAACTTTCTATGTAAGTCTCTATGATAGTGGCTACATATATATCTCTTGTGCATTACCAATTTCATCACTTCCCATGACTGAATTGGCCTCTTACCATTCCTCCTTCTACTTATTACCAATTGGTCCCACCAAATTTTATTAGTGAATTCTACAACTGCTAATTTTACTTTCTTCTTCTCAGAATAATAATGGCAACCAAATACATGCTTAACCTTTCTCTCCCACTCCAAATAATGTTTAGGATCATTATTTCCTTGAAATGCTAGAATCTTCATTTTTATGTTGCCCAAATTGCTATCTCTTTTGGAAATAGCCTTCCTACTTTTCTTAAGCTTGATTCTTCATAGTCTAACTCTTCCTCATTTTCTTCGTCAATCACATGCCTTCTAGTGGATTTGGATTTGCTAAGTGATTGTAACTCATCTAGCCTTGCATTTATCATTGTAAATTGCTCGGTGACAGCCTTCATCCAAATTTTCACATCTATATCATGCATTTCTCCTTCACTACTCATGTTTACAACTTGCAAAAACACATTAGTAATTAAAAGAAATTTGTTCCTCACACTCTCTCTCATGTGTTTGGCCTCAAATTGGATTATTATCACTCCTGTTTCACTCTATTTTGGCTTTTCTATATGATGATCTCACCACTCTTGCCTTTTCCCACGAAAGCTAGCTCCTTTTATGTTCTTGAAAGACTTAGATTAACAAATCACAAGGAGTAATCTATTACATAGGCATGTAAATATTACAATCCTATAAGGAAAAGGTGTTTCTTAACATACTTATATAGGAAAACCTTAATTACAGGTAATCACTTAAGGAATACAATTCTACCATGATTAGGAATCCTAAATCTATCTTGATTAGGAATCCTAAATTTACCTTGATTAAGAATTCTTAAAAAGACTACCATTAATGATATAAAGTCAAAGTAAAGATCTAACTAATGTATCAAGACTTAATTTAAGCTACAAGCCCAAATAAACTGAAAAAGTTAAGCCTTTTCTACATCTAATTTAGCCTTAACTTAAAATCCAACAACCTAACACAAAATCAGGCCTATTAATACAACTTAGCATGCAATTGAGCCTTTCCTTAGCTTGGTCATACAGCTTGGACTTATATCATGGGCTCCAAGTTTTGTTCATCATCTTACACATAAAGATAAGTGATGATCCTTGGTATAATATTGAAAACTTTTAGAATAACCTTGGAATTTTTTAGAGCACCCTCTTTGTCACGAAGCTCAATGATTAAACCTTATAAAGCCTCTTTCATCCTTTTTGTCCTTGCCCTGATCATTGGACCACCGATTCCTTTCAAAGGATCTAGGGAATGATTGCTTTGTTGCACTTGAATAGCACCTTATTCTCCATCAAGTTTGGCGAATATATCTGAATAAATGAGCTTTAATGGCTTCTTTGTTTGAATCTCCACATTTTTATAGGTAGCATTCACCATCTTCCCTTTTTGACAAGTGTTGCAAATGGTATTTCTTTCCCTTCTCAGCTTAGGTACATCTTTCATAGCTTTATTTTTGGACAATTTGTTTAGCCCCTTATGTCTAAGATGTCCTAATCTCCTATGCCATAAATTCTCATCTTTAGTGCTCATGTAGCATGTGTTTTTATTACTAGAAACTTAGTATAAGTATCCATTTGTTCTTTCACCCTTAGTAAGAAAAGCCCCATCACTTAATCTTTTTACTATGCAGTCACTCTTGTTGAAAGTAACTTTATGCCTATCATCACAAAGTTGGCTAACATTGATTAGATTGTGTTTTAGCCTTTCAATATAAAGCACTTCCTCTGATTTCAACTTTTTTTGCAACAATTTCAATGGCACCAACACCTTTAATCTTTAAAGCACCATCATTGCCAAATATGATTGACCCTTCATCATATTTTTCTACTTCCTTCAGCACCTTGGAGTCTCCTATCATGTGTGAAGAGTAACCACTATCCAGGATCCATAGCTTTTCTTTCTTAAAAGCTTTTAAGGCTACTTCTATAACTATAACTATTTCCCTTCCTCTTCTTCTTCTTTGGCCAAACATAGGAGCATATGTAGGTGTTCTTTTATGCATTCTTTGATTGGGCAGCAATGTCAAGCATTCCTCAGTAGTATGTCCAACCTTTTAACATCTTCCACAGATTTCTTCCAATATATCAAATCTATTTTATAGTGGAATTTGACTTCTTTTCACTTAAGGCTGTCTCCTTTCTTAATAGAGTCTCCCCCTAAACTCTTGCCTCACATTCCTCATTATTATAGGCTCATTACTCTAGCACACACTAGCCATGTCCTTATAGTTACTACAACACCAGTAAAATCCTTCAAATCTGAATTTTCTTCTTTCAACAAGTTCATATCCCTTATCTTCAACACCTATTGTAGCAACCTTTTTTCCATCTTTGATAACCTGTCTCTTTTGGATAGGGGTTTTCATTACATCTTTCCTAACCCATTTTAGCTTGAGTTGGTTTCTCTTCTCCATAATGTCATTGCATTTGCTTTCAAAAACAAACACAATTTTCTTCTTCTTTTCTACCCTTTTATTTGGCTTTTCAATATAACCAAGTCCTTTTTTGCCCATGGAATGAGGTCTTTGTTTGCTTAGACACTCATCCAACTTTTTTGTCACATCCTCCTTGATAGCATTTGCTAAAGAGGACTCTCCTCTCACTTCCATGGCTTGCATATAGCTTTCTTCATAATTCTTCAATTCAGATTTAGCCTTGTGGAGCTTGGCTTGCAAATTTAGCACTTCTTGCTCTTGTGTAATCACCTTAGCACCAAGATCTTCATGTGTTTTGCCATACTTTACCTTGCTTCTTATGCAAATTTAGTGCCCTATGTCTCCATAACTAAAGCACTTCAAGGGTAATTTTCCCTTATACTTCCCTTTTCCTTTCCTCATATTCTTGGTGATGTATGTCATGACTTAATCTAGTTTAGTATCACCACCTCATTCTTCAAAGTTGTTGTCAGATTCTTCTTCTTTGTCTTTAATCTTTAATTTCTTCATTGCCTTAAAGGCCAACTCTTTCTCTGCCTTAGACTTCTTTTCTTTTTTCATTAAAGTTATTCTTATTTCATAAGCCACCAATACACTATGTAAGTCATTTAGAGGCAGTCTATCTAAATCTCTATCTTCTATAGAAGAGACTTTGGCATTGTAGGTTTTTGGTAAAGTTCTAAGTATCTTTCTTACCACAATGGCATCATTGATCTCCTCTCCATAGCCACTAATTGACTCTTGTGAAAAGGCATCCATAGATTAATCATTTTGCATCCTTTTGTCTTCATAACCTTGTCTTCTTCATAAATGTTCTTTAACTTGTCCCAAATTTGTTTAGCTGTGTTGCACTCTATCACTTTAGTGAATTTTTTGTCTGTTAAGGGGGCATATAATGCATTTCTCACCTTTTCATCACACTTTAAATTCTTCTTATTAGTAGGTGTCATAGCAGTATCTTCAGTGATAGCGATGAAGCCACTACCAGTAGATTCAAATACACCCAGACCAAGTGACATCAAATATAGGAGAATTCTATTCTTCCATAACTAATAATTATGTCCATCAAAAGTAGGAATTCCTTTGCTATTAACACTTTTTATACTATCCATGATATCAACTAGTAGTAGATGTAAAGACTTACAGCAATAACAAATAATTTTAGATCAAAGTAAACAAATTGGATCAACAGAGAAAATCATCTCTAATACCATTTAATAAGGACCTTTTTAGGTCTCACATTAAGAGGGGAAGGGGGTCAATCAGTGTGAGATGCTTGCTTTTTACAAATCTTTCCAACAGAGAACCTACAGGTTCTCTACACTATAGCTTCTCTCCATTGTAGGTTCTCTCTGCCTACTGCTAGTGCTACCTCCCTTCCTACCTTGGTAGGTTCTCCTCCATGATGCCAATGTTGCCTTACCTACTGCCTTAATAGATTATCTTCCCTGTTTTCGGTGTCGCCTCACCTACTACCTTGGCAGGTTTCATCCTTTACTGTCGATGCTACCTCACCTTCTACCTTGGTAAGTTACCTCACCTATTGCCTTGGCAGGTTGCCTCACTTGCTACATTGGCAAGTTGCTTCACCTATTACCGGTACTGCCTACATTGTTGCTAAGGCATGTTTTCTCCTTTGTTGCTGTAAGCCACTAGACTTGCTACCGAGGCACATTTCCTTGTCTATTGATACAAGCTGCTGGATGTGTTGCTGCAGGTTGCTTGATGTGTTGTTATAGGTTATGCTACTACAGGTTGTTGGATATACTACTACAAATTGTGCTACTGTAGGTTGTTGGATGTGTTGCTGTAGGTTGCTAGATATGCTACTAGTCGTGCCTGCATGCTACTAGTTTCTCTTTGGTTTGTTGCTTGCCCTTGTTGCTATTGCTTATTGTTGGTGCTGTGATTACTGCTGTAGGTTATACTTGCTGCTACATTTGCTAGTATTGTTGCCAATTATTGCAACTTTTTCTCCCTTTGGTTTGGCCAACTGTTGCCTTGTTCTTTCTTTGGTGTGGTTACTGCACACCTTTTTCTTTGATTTCGTGTAGCTGCTGCACACCCTCTCCCCTAATTTGGTGTGGTTGCTAAACACCCTCTCTTTTTGTTAAGTGTGGTTGTTGCATGCATTCTTCTCTGGTTTTGTGTGCCTGCTACACATCCTTTCCTTTAGTTTGGTGTGCTTGTTGCACATCTCTTTTGTTGGTTTGGTGTGGTTGCTACACACCCTTTCCTTTAGTTTGGTGTGCTTGTTGCACATCTCTTTTGTTGGTTTGGTGTGGTTGCTACACACCCTCTCCTCTAGTTTGGTGTGCTTGTTGCACATCTCTTTTGTTGGTTTGGTGTGGTTCTTACACATCTCCTTTGCTGGTTTGGTGTGGTTGCTGGCTGCTGCAACTCCTCCTTTAGTTGGTGTGGCTACCTCCTTTTTTGGTGGTTGCTGTCACCTCTTCTTTGGCCAGTTGTTACTACAACTCCTTTGGCTAGTTATTGC
This sequence comes from Ceriops decandra, assembly GCA_020615895.1. Taxonomy (NCBI): domain Eukaryota; kingdom Viridiplantae; phylum Streptophyta; class Magnoliopsida; order Malpighiales; family Rhizophoraceae; genus Ceriops; species Ceriops decandra. The sequence continues at coordinate 8,427,852 of JAHLGO010000258.1, forward strand.
TCTCTCCTTGGCCAGTTACACCACTTCTTGGTGGGTGCTTCTCTATTTGTCGCTTAACCTCTCTTTGTCATTCTCTCTCAAAATTTTGTAAACACATAAGTCTTACAAGATGCATAGGAGTATTTATAGAGCCTTGAAATTAGGGTTACACAATCATCAATGGTTAGTGTTGATTCCCATAGGTTGCCTTACAATCAATGGCCAAATTTGATTCATAAAATTTAGGGTCCATGGTTAACATTGACTTCTTAAATTTTAGGGTTAATGGTCAAGGATTAATGATTGGCCTTGAACCCTTAAATTTTAGGTCAAAAGTTCACGTTGACTCATTAACTTTAGGGTTGACCTGTCATCAACGGTTTTGCCTTATGACCTCTCTGCATCTCAATGGCATTCATAACATGAAATCAACACATACAACCATGTGAGATGGTGTTAACAACAAATCCAACATTAGCCATCAAAGATGGGCTCAAAGAAGGCATTTACCAATTCATCATTTAGCATCTTTGTATCTTCAAATCTACTCCTTTAGATTTGTAGCTTGGCTTCCTTCACAACCTTGTCTCCTTCATAAGTATTCTTTAAGTTGTCCTAAATTTTTGTGGCTATGTTACACCCCTTTAATTTGGTGAATTCTTTGTCTAATAAAAAGGCATATAAGGCATTTCTAGCCTTTCCATCATACTCTAAATTCTTCTTACCAATAGGCATCATAGCAACACCTTTAGTAGTCGAAGTGAAGCCACTGACAACAAATTCAAATGCATCCAAACAAAGTGACAACAGATATTGGAGCATTCTATTCTTCTATAATTGATAATTTTGTCCATCAAAAGAGGGAATGCCCTTGCTGTTAACACTCTTTGTTGAGCTTATTTTTATGGCTCATGTTGGATTTGTTATCAACAACATCTCCCATATTTGTCCTTATTGATTTGAAGTTGTGAATGCTGTTGAGATGCAAAGAGATCATTTGTTAAAACCCTTGTTGGCAAGTCAACCCTAAATTCAATGAGTTAATGTTAACCATTGACCCTAAATTTTAAAAGTCAATATAGACCATTAACCCTAAATTTTAGGAATTAATGATAACCATTGATTGTAGGGCAACTCTTGGGAATCAATGTTGACCATTGATTGTAGGGCAACTCTTGGGAATCAATGCTAACTGTTGATGATAGGGCAACCCTAAACTCAAGGCTTATAAATATATCCATGTAGCTACCAAAAGAAGTGAGCTTTGTAAAAGAGAAGAGTGAGCACAACAATGTGAGTTCTACAAAACAAATTAGAGAGCATGGCAAAGTAAGTTCTGTAGAAAATAAGAGAGAACATGGCATAAAATGTTTTGCAAAAAACATAAAGGGCTCGATAGAGAAGAAAAAAATGTGTTCTGTAGAAAACATAGAAGGCTTGACATAATCTGATAGTAGTAGCACTAGAAATGGAGAAGGCAGCAATGGCAATATAGGAAAGAACTTGCCAAGGCAGAAGGAGGTAGCACTGGCAACTAAGGAGAGAACCTACTAAGACAAAATGTGGTAGTACAAGCAACTAAGGAGAGAACCTACCAAGGCAGAAGGAGGCAACATTGACAGTAAAGGAAAGGAGAGAACCTTCAGAGGAACTGGAGAGAGGAAGATTTATTTTCTGCAACAACAGCTTGTACACGTTAAGTGATCTTTCTTAGGAAAAGTTTTTGTCATAAACTTTTTATGTACTTCTTGAAAAAGGGTCCTTTGGAGTGATCAAAAGATCATTGTAAGTAATTAAGGAGTGATCGTTCCACAACATCAACTATATCCCTTGATAACAAGAGTGGATCATATGATCTAGGAGAGATCCTATCATGCTATGGATGTAGCTCACACATTGTGGGTGATCCACGTCAAAAATTTTATGTTTTCTCGAGTGCTTGTGCTTACTTGATATTTATATAGCCATTTTTTCATAAAGAAGTAAGATAAAATTGAATCATCAACTTTAACAAGTCACAGAGGTTTAATTGGGATTGATGTGTAAAAAGTAAGCATCTCACACTAATTCACCCCGTCCTCCTCTTAGTGTGAGACCTAAAAGGGTCCTCATCAATTGGTATGAAAGCTTAGTTCTTCTATTGATCCATTCTACCTTGATCTAAAAGTTTTATTACTAGTATGAATCTTTACATTTATTGTTGGTTGATATCATGGAGAGCATGAACAATGTGAACAGCAAGGGCATTCCCACTTCTAATGAACAAAATTATCAGTTATGGAAGAATAGAATGCTCCCATATTTAATGTTACTTGGTTTAAATGTGTTTGAATCTACTATCAAGGCTTTACCCCTATTGCTAAAGATGATGCTACTATAATGCCTATTGATAAGAAGAATTTAGAGGGTGATGGAAAGGTTAGCAATGCCTTATATGCCTCCTTATTAGATGAAGAATTCACCAAAGTGATAGGGTGCAACACATCCAAACAAATTTGGGACAAATTGAAGAATATTTATGAAGGAGACAAGGTTGTGAAGGAAGCCAATCTATAAATATGGAGGAGTAGATTTGAAGAAATAAAGATGTTGAATGATGAATCTTTAGATGCCTTATTTACAAGAGTAAATAAAATTTTATACTCCATTAAGGTTATAAAGAGGAGATCGATAATGCTATTATGGTAAGGAAGATACTTAGAACCTTACTGGAAGCTTTTAATGTCAAAGTTTCTCTTATAGAAGAAAGAGATTTGGATAGGTTGCCCTTGGATGATTTACACAGCATATTGGTGGCTTATGAAATAAGAATAACTCCAATGAAGAAAGAAGAGAAGCCTAAGGTAGAGAAGGAGTTAGCCTTCAGGTAATAAAGATGATAAGGAACTTCTTAGGTCTTACACTAAGAGGGGGGTGAATCATTATGAGATATTTGCATTTTACAAATCTATTTGAATTAACCTTTATGAAGCCTAAGGTAGAGAAGGAGTTAGCCTTCGGGTAATAAAGATGATAAGGAACTTCTTAGGTCTCACACTAAAAGGGGGGTGAATCATTATGAGATATTTGCGTTTTACAAATCTATTTGAATTAACCTTTGTGACTTGTTAAAGTTGAAGATCCAATTGTTATCTTTCTACTTTAGGTGAGAGTGGTCATATAAATCTTAATCAAACACAAGTACCTAAGAACACATGACAATTTTTGTATGGTTCAACCACAATGTGTGAGCTACGTCCACAATGTGGTAGGACACTTCTAAATCACACAATCCACTCTTGTTATCAAAGGGATACAATTTGGTTATGGAATGATCACTCCTTAACCACTTGTTTAAGGATCACTCCTTAATTACTTACAATGATCTCTCAATCACTGAGTTGATGCCCAAATCACTCCAAGGGTATCCCATATTTTTTCAACTAGTTTATCAAAAGATTTATAATGAAAAATTTCTTGGAGAAAGATCACTCAATGTGCACAATTTACTATTGAAGAAAATGGATCTTCTCCTTCCTCACTGTTAATCTTTACTCAGGCTTTGCCAGTCTCTTCTCTACAAGTTATCTTTGTTATAGGTTATCTCTGCTCCTGCTACCAATGTTGCCTCACTTGGTACCTCACTTGTTGCCTTAATAGGATCTCTCCTTTACTACCATTGTAGCCTCCCTTACTACCTTGGCAAGTTGCCTCCTTTACTACTACAGGCTACCAAACCTACTACCTTGGTAAGTTGCCTTTTCTACTGCCACAAGATGTTGAACCTACTATCAGGCCATGTTTTCTCTTACTGCTGCTACAAGCTACCAAACCTATTGCTATTGCTGCCTACATGCACTACTGCTATTGTCCACACCTGTTACTACTACTATCTTCATGTACTATTATCACTGTCTGTATTCACTGCTACTGTTGTTCACACATGTTGCTACTATCTGCACGCACTGCTACTGTTGTCCACACATGCATTGGTTACTATCACTACCTACAGTTCTACTATTGCTATCTGCACACACTATTGCTACTGTCTGCACATGCTACTATTGTTGTCCACACGTGCACAGGCTGCTATCCCTACTTGCATGTTCTATTATTACTATCTACATGTGCTGCTATTATTGCCTACACTTTCTGCTATTGCTACCTACACGCGCTACTATTATTGTTCGCAAGTGCTGTTACTGCTATCTGCATGTTTTGCTATCACTGTCTGCATGCACTGCTATTGCTGATTTGGCTGTTAGACACACTACACTTACTGGTTGGCTACTGGGTGCACTGCACTTATTGGTTTAGCTCTTGGGCATGCTGGACATGCTGGTATAGCCTCTTGGACGTGCTGCTGGTGCTGGTATAGCCTCCCAAACGTGCTGCTAGTGCTAGTATAGCCTCTTAGACGTGCTGCTACTGCTCAGAAGCCTTCTGGATGTGCTACTACTGCTGGTATAATCTCCTAGACATGTTGCTACCACTGGGAAGCCTGCTTGACATGCTGCTGGTGTAGGGATGTGCTGCTAGTGCTCCTAGTCCCTCCTAGATGTGTTATTGGTGCAGGGATGCCTTCTAGTTTGTCTCCTTTGCTGCTGACCTTGTTGGTTTGCCTCCCTTGCTGCCGAATCTGCTAGTGGCTGCTGTCCTTGCTGGTTTGTCTCCCTTGCTACTGGACTTGCTAGTGGCTCTCCTTAGTGTGGTTGCTACATGTCTCTTTTGCTAGTTTGGTATGGCTACCAGTTGCTACACCTTGTTCTCCCTTTGGTTGGGCTGCCTCCTTCTTCTTTCTTTGGTGTAGCTGCCTCCTTTTTTGGTGGTTGCTGCCACCGCCTCCTTGGCTGGCTGCTGCACTTTCTTTGGCTGGCTACACCTCCCTTTGTGGCTGCCTCCTTCGCCTTAACTGGTGACTCTCTTCTTTAGTGGCTGCCTTTCCTTTTGTTGCACTACCCTCTCTTTTCATCTTGCCATTCTCTCCTTATGGCTGGTCATTCTCTCTTATTTTTCTATAGTTGATGTTCTCTCTTGTAGCCCACACAACTCTCCTTGCAAGATGCATAGGGGTATTTTTAGATCCTTGAGATTAAGGTTACACATTCATCAATGGCCAGCATTGATTCCCAAAGGTTGCCTTACAATCAACGGCTATATTTGATTTCTAAAATTTAGGGTCAATAGTTAATGTTGATTCCTTAAAATTTAGGGTTAATGGTAAAGTGTCAACAGTCAATTTTGACCCCTAAATTTTAGGGTCACGATCAACATCAACTCTTTACCTTCAAAGTTGACTTGTCATCACCAATTTTGCCTAATGACCTCTTTGCATCTCAACAACATTGAAAAGGTTTAAAATGAAAACTTTCTTAGAGAAAATCACTCAATATGCATAGGTTTCTAATGTAGAATGCAAATCTTCTCCTTCCTCACTGTCGGTCTATACTCAGGTTTTGTTGGTCTATTCTATTCTTTACAAGTTATCTTTGTTGTAGGTTATCTCTAGTACAGGTTCTCTCCCCCTACTGGTTCTCTCCGCTATCGGTTATCTCCATTGTAGGTTCTCTCCCCCTGCTGCCAGTGTTGCCTCATTAGGATCTCTCCTCTACTACCAATGATGCCTTAGTAGGTTCTCTCCTCTTAATACAGTGCTACCTCCTTTGGCCCTGAAAGGTTCTTTTCCCCAACTGTCAATGTTGCCTCTACTGCTGCATTGGCAAGTTGCCTCCACTGCTGCAGCAAGCTACTGGACTTGCTACTAAGGCATGTTTTCTCCTCTACCGCTATAAGCTACCGGACATGCTACCGGTTTTCTCCTCTACTGTTGCAAGCTACTGGACTTGCTGTCAGGGCACACTTTCTCCTATGCTACTACAAGCTGCAGAACTTGTTGTCGGGACATGTTTTGTCGTCGACTGTTGCAAGCTATCAGACCTGCTGTCAGGACATGTTCTCTTCTCAGCTGCTGCAAGCTGCTAGACCTGCTGCTATTATTGCTTGCACGTGTTCCTATCGCTACCTGTACATTCTGTTATTGTTGTCCGCATGTGCTGTTCTCGCTACCTACACATTCTGCTATTATTGTCCACACGTGCTGCTATTGCTACCTACAAGTCCTGCTATCGCTGTCCGCATGTGGTGCTATCACTACCTGCATGTTCTGCTTTTGCTATCTGCATATGCTGCTATAGGTCCTTACACGTTTTGCTTTTGCTGCCTGCACGTGCATAGGTTGCTATTGCTGTCCGCACACACTGCTATTGCTATCTGCATGTTCTGTTTTTGCTATCTGCACATGCATGGGCTGCAATTGCTGTCTACACATTTTGCTGTCACTACCTGCATGTGCACAGACTACCATCGTTGCTACAAAGGCTGCTATCACTACCTACACGTTTTGCTTGAGCTTGTTGCTGCTCCTGCAATTTCAACTACTGGTTTGCTTGTTCCTGCTGCCCAAAGGTTGCTGCTGCATGTGCTACAAATGCTGGACGTGCTGTACTCACTAGGATTGCCTGCTAGATGTGCTACAATCGCTAGTTTGGCTGTTGGACACGCTGCATTTGCTGGTATAGCCTGCTGGACGTCTGCACTTGCTAGTATAGCCTCCTAGATGTGCTGCAATTTCTGGTTTGGGTGCTGGACTTGCTGCACTTACTGGTATAGCCTCTCAGACGTGCTGCAATTTTTGGGATTTCAGGCTGCTGGACGTGTTGTATTTCCTAGGATTGCAGGTTGCTTGATGTGCTACTGTTGCAATGAATGCCTGCTGGTTGTGCTACTGGTGTTAGGAACGCTTGTTGGTTGCACTGCTAGTGTTGGAAATGCCTGGTGGTGTTGGGAACACTTGCTGGTTATGCTACTGGTGCAGGGATCTCTTGCTATAGATTGTTGGTTTAATACCCTTGCTGTTGGATTGCACCTTCTGCTGGTTCGCCTTCCTTGCTGCCAGATTGCATCTTCTGCCAATTTGCCTCCCTTGCTGCCAAATTGCATCTTCTGTTATTGTTGGTTTTTGCTACACCTTTTGTCAGATCCTGCTAATTCTCCTTCACCTTTTGCAGTTGCTGGTTTTTGCTACACCTTCTGCAAGATCCTGCTGCTACACCTCTCCTTGGTGTGGCCAGTTGCTGCACCTCTACTTTGTGCATGGCTGGTTGTTGTACCTCTCCTTTGGTGTGGTTGGCTACTGCTTTCCTTAGCTACCTCTCTCTTGGCCGGTTGTTGCAATTAGGTGTTCCTTTCTCTCAAACAATTTTACAACACATACATCCTTGCAAGGTGCATGGGGTTATTTATAGAGCCTTCAGATTAAGCTTACATGATCATCAATGGTCATGGTTGATTCCTAACGGTTGTCCTACAATCAATGGCTAGATTTGATTCCTAAAATTTAGGATCAATGATCAAGGGTCAATGATCAGCTTTGACCCCTAAAATTTAGGGTCACAATCAATATTGACTCATCAACTTTAGGGTTGACCTATCATTACCAATTTTGCCCAATGACCTCTCTACATCTCAACAGCATTCATAACATCAAATCAACACATACAACTATGTGAGATGGTATTGACAACAAATTCAACATTAGCCATAAAAAATGGGCTTAACAATTATAATGTTGATGTAAAGGGTGTTGTTGATGCATGGCCTCAGTGAGATAATAAGGATAAATACCCTATATGTTTTTATGAGGACCAGTTTAGGTCTCACAATAAGAGGAGGTGAATCAGTGTGAGATATCCATTTTTTACAAATCAACTTAGATTTAACCTCTATGCCTTGTTAGAGCTGATGATCCAATTTTTAATTTTCTCCTTTATGTGAGCACGACTATACAAATAAGAAACAATGCACAAGCACTCAAGATCACACAACAATTTTTATGTGGTTCACACATAATGTGTGAGCTACATCCATGGTACAATAGGATTACTCCTAAATCACACAATCTACTCTTGTTATCAAGGGATACACTAATGTTATGGAAGGATCCCTCCTTCACCACTTGTAGAAGGACTACTCCTTAACCACTTACAATGATCCCTTAATTAAGGAGTTGATCTCTCAATCACTCCAAGGGTATCCCACCTTATTCTTCAACAAATCAATCAAGAGTTTATGCAAAAACCTTTCTTAAAGAACAATTGCTTAATGTGTACAGTTTGATAAAGCAAAATATGGATCTTCTCCTTCATTCCCTGCTAGTGCTGCCCTCGTGTTGTCGCTACTCTCCCCATATGCTGCTACTGCTGTCCGCACGCTCTGCTAATACTATCCACATGTGCTAAGGCTGTCGTCTGTGTGTGCTATTAATATTGTCTATATGAGTTACCTGTCATGGAGTTAGGCTTTGCTTGTGCTAACCCACATGGCACTTAGTTAGTCTTGCGAGAGAAGAAGAGCTAAGTAAGCCTTGAAGAGTTTGAGTGAATCAGCAGAAGTCATATGAGGGGCAAGTAAGTGAATTGGAAGTGCTAGAGAGAAAGAGAGAGAGCACAAGAGAGCTTTGCAAGTGAACTTGTATTGAGAGAAAGGATTCATGTTGTATAATTGAGATGGGTGACCTTTTTATACATCTCCATAGAAGCTCCTATAATGGAATATTCTAGCTATTAACAAGAAATATTCTAGATAAGTATTTAATATGGTCCTTACCAAAATTCTCTAGGCAATTGTAGTACATTCTGCAAGAAGTCTCTAGATGAAAACATTTCTGCATGATTCTAGGACCTTCCATAGGTAGCAAAGGGGCTAGACAATGCTGGAAGCTTGCAGAGGTTTAGTCTTGGCCTGAATTTTCACCTTAAGGATACGTGAATGGGCCGGATCAACATATCCTTGTGACATCCTCCCCCACTTAATTTTGAGATGTCCTCATCACATTTTCAACCTTATATTGCTAAATGTGATTGGCAAACTACCAAAGTTGGTCCTCCTATTCCTAATTAGCCTCTTGGTTTGGCAAATCTTTGCATTTCACTAAGTATTCGATGTAGTTGGGAGCTCCCCTTCTTTGCATCACTCTATCAACAAGGATATGTTCCACTTCCTTGTTGAATTCGATGACCATAGCCATTGGTTTGCGCTTGGACTTATTTTGGCTTGGATCCTCTTCGTCTCTATAAAAAGGCTTTAGAAGATTTACATGGAAAATGTTGTGGATTTTCAGCTTCAGAGGGAGTTGGACTTGATAGGTGGCTTTTCCCACATGTTTGATGATAGGGAATGGCCTTTGTACTTTTATACCAAGCCCTTATATACTTTGTGTAGAGACTTGAATTGGTTGGGTAGTAGCTTCACCATCACCATGTCTCCCGCTGCGTAGTCCTTTGGGCGTTGTTTGGAGTCAGCTCATCTTTTCATCCTCTTGGCTACTTTGTTAAGGCAAGCCCTTGTTATGTCCGCTTCCTCATGCCATTCCCTTGTGAACTTAAAGGTAGACGAGTTGTTGCCAATGTAGGGAGAGGCAATAGCACTTGGTGTTATCGGTTGTTGTCTTATGACAATCTCAAACGGGCTTTTGTTTATGGCCTCGCTTCTCTGAAGGTTGTATGAGAATTGGGTAGTGTCAAGTAGCTTCAACCAATCTCATTGGTGAGCACTCACATAGTGCCTCAAGTATTGTTCAAGTAAGGCATTGACTCACTCGGTCTACCCATCACTTTAAGGATGGAAGCTTGTTAAGAAGTTCAGGTTGGTGCCCAACAACTTAAATAGCTCGCACTAGAATTTTCCCATAAAGTAGGGATCTCTATCACTAATTATGCTCTTTGGCACTCCCCATAGCTTTACTATATTCTTGAAGAATAGGCAAGGGGCTTTGTCTACCTTGCAATCAACGGGGGCTGGAATGAAGATGCCATACTTGCTGAACCGATCAACTACCACCATAATGCTTTCACACCCTTTGGACTTTGGTAGAGCCACAATAAAGTCCATTGAGACACTTTCCCAAGGCTTCTCGGGAGTGGGTAGTGGCTCAAGTAGGTTGGCTGGTGGCTGTTGTTCTACCATGTCTTTTTGGAAAACTAGGCAAGTTTACACATAGGCCTCGACATCCGTATGCATATGCGGTTAGAAATAATGTTGTTGGACAAGAGCAAGGGTTTGTGTCATACCTGGGTGACCAACCCATAAGGAATCATGGCTTTCCTTGAGGATTTGCTTCCACAAGTTTCCCCACTTTGACACGAAGACTCGATTTTCAACCATCGTTAGGACTTTATCATCTACCTAGAATCAATGAGTCTTCCCCTCACTAGCCAATCTTAACAGATTGTTGGCCAGTTTTTCTTGTCCTGTACCTTCCTTGATTTGTTCAAGGAGGTTGCTCTTAGGGGTACTAGTCACAAAGGCAGGCAGTTAGTTCCGCCTTCTTGCTCAGCACATCAGCAACAACATTGGTTTGGCCCAGCTTATACTGCAGTATGTAGTCAAATTCAGTCAGGAAGTCTTGCCGATGAGCTTGCTTGGGGTTGAGTTTCTTCTGGGTCTGGAAGTAGCTTGTAGCAACATTATCAGTCATGATCACGAACATACTTCCAAGGAGATAATGTCTCCAAGTGTGCAAGCAGTGGATGACAACAATCATCTCTTTATTATCTTTGTGTCATTCAACTTACGACTTTCATAGGCAATGGGATGCCTATCCTGTATCAAGACTCCCCTAATGGCAAAGTCAGATGCATCAGTTTGGACTTTAAAGGGCTTTTTATAGTCCGGTAGCACCATGATAGGTTCCTCGGAGATTGCTTGCTTTAATTTCTCGAAGGAAGCTTAGCATTCCTTCATTCGATGCCAAGTGTGGTTCTTCTTCAGTAGGTTAGTTAAGGGTTCAACTACAGCAAAGTATCCCTTGATGAATCGATAATAGTAGTTGACCCCAAGAAGGATCGCAGTTTCAGGACCTTAGTTGGAGGCTCCCATTGTTGGATGGCTCGCACCTTTGCTGGATCCATCAAAAGCTTACTATCCTTGATTTGGTGACCAAGGAAGTCCACCTCTTGCTTGGTAAACAAGAACTTCTCCTTCTTGATGAACAATTCATTTTCTTAGAGAGCTTGGAAGACTTGCTTGAGGTGTTCAACGTGCTCCTCAAGTGTGTTGCTGTACACTACAATGTCATCCAAATGGGCTACAAGAAAAGATTGTAATACCTTGTTTATGAGTGTGCAGAAGGTGGTTAGTGCATTAGTGAGGCCAAAGGACATGACTAAGAACTCAAATGCTCCATAGTGTGTTACACAGGTCATCTTTGGCTCATCACCTTGTGCCATGCTGACCTGGTAGTAACCCGATCGCACATCCAGCTTAGTAAAATACCTTGCCTTCCCAAGTTGGTCGAAAAGATCAGCTATCAATGGGATTGGATATTTGTTCTTGATAGTGACCTTATTCAAGGCTCAGTAGTCAATACACATGCATAGCAATCCATCCTTCTTCTTCTGAAAGAGAACTGGGGCATTGAATGGGGCTTCTAAGAGTCGAATGTAGCCTGAATCAATCAAATCATAGAGCTACTTCCTCAATTTAGTGAGCTTTAGGGGTGCCATGCTATAAGGGCCCATGGCAGGAGGGTTGGCATCAGGTTCCAGCTCGATATGGTGATCCACATCTCACTTTGGTGGAAGCTTCTTCGGTAATTCGAAGGGCATGACATCCTTGAACATGGTAAGGATAGCTTGAATGGGTAGTACAGGAATTGGTGTTGTTATGTCTTCCTTATCGCTTAGCTTCCTTATGGTAGTGACATAGATGAGACCCAACTTGAGACCCCGTTTGAATTGCAAGGCCAAGATCATCGATGGTTGAGACCTCTCCTTGTGTTTCAAGGGAACTACACTGATCTTACGAGCGTCAATGACCATAAGAGAACTTGAAGCAGGGACAGGAAAGGCCAAGCATAGCTTATGAATTTACTACTTTGATGGTGCCATTTCCTTTCATTAGTTTAAGGCCTAGACGTTTGGCCTCTTGTACATCCATGAAGTTGTGTGTTGCCCCCATATCTAGCATCGCACAAGCTGATTTACCCTCGATGGCAATATCAGCATACAACAATCCCTTCTCCTTAGCAACTGTTGGGGAGAAACGCTTCAAGAGATTACCTAACTGTTGGATAGATCCCATGTCTGCTTAGGTTTCTTTGTTGGCCTTTTCTGAATTGAGTATTACCATCATAGCATTCATTGCTTTATGGTTATGGCAATCCTTTACCCAGTGCAATCCATCACAAATGAAACGAGGTCTAAGAGGATTAGCTAAGTTATGTTTACCCACAAACTTCTTCTTATGCTTGGGATGGTCACTTGAGGGTCGCTATTGTCCACCCTCATTGCAGCCAAAATCCTGCTTCTTTTGCCTGGTTTTCTCTCCCCCACTTTTGCCAAAGCTTGGCTTCTTGCCCTTGGAGTGAGTGGAGTAGTCAATGAAGGTCTCGATAGTGGCAATGGTAGCATCCAAGGTCTGCACATCATGCCTATCCAATTTGACTCTCGCCCAATCCTTCAAGCCATCTTTAAAGTAAAAGAGAAGCTCCCTGTCGGACATCTCAATTTCAAGCATGAGGGTAGTAAATTCCTTAATGTAGTCAGAAATACTACTTGTCTGACATAGGTGACACAACTTTCCTCTAACTTTGCTGTTTGCATTATGAGGCATAAAGTACCTACACACTTCAGCCTTGAATTGTTCCCAAGTGTCAATGATACACAAGCCTTTCTCCCATTTAGAATGCTTCCATCTCCACCAGAGTTGGGTAGCATCCCTTAGGAAGATTAGGGTGTTGCCTACCTTGGCTAGGTTGTCAACAATCCCCATGGCCTCAAATTACTGCTCAAGGCCAAACAAGAAGTTTTTCATGGTAGTGGCATTGCGTGTGCTGTTGTACATGGTAGGTTTAGGGACCTTTGAGCCATGTACTACAGAGGTGCTAGTAGTGGCAGATGTACTAGCAAGTGAGTTGTCTTGGAGTAGAGACTCCATCTCCCCCTACGAAGGTCATGAATCTTTCCCCCAACGAACTCATGCAAGTTAGACAGATCATGGTTCAAGGAGCGTATTTCTCCCTTAAACAAGTGGCCAAACTCCTCGATCATGACTTTAGCAGCCCACGTGATCTTTGCATTCTCATGGATCAAGTTATCTACTTGATCACTAAGGTCGCCCATAATGGAGCTTATATCAATGACACTCCTTTCCAAGCTACCAACACGAGAGTCTATGGTTTCCTTTGCTGAAGCCTTGGACTTGCTATGTTTGGTTAGAGCATGTTGCTCCTCATGCCCATGAGCTTGTTCCACTTGTTGCTCATCCATAGTGGTCTCAACAAATCCTTCTTCATTTGTCATACTCACAACTCAAACAAGAACAAAGTTGAAGTTAAGATTCAACCGTGCTTTGATACCACCTGTCATGGAGTTAGGCTTTGCTCGTGCTAACCTGCATAGCACATAGTCAATCTTGTGAGAGAATATGAGCTAAATAAGCCTTAGAGAGGTTGAGTGAATCAGTGGAAGGCGTGTGAGGGGCAAGTAAGCGAATTAGAAGTGCTAAAAGGAAAGAGAGAGAACACAAGATAGCTTTGCAAGTAAACTTGTATTGAGAGAAAGGATTCGTACTGTACAATTGAGATGGGTGACCTATTTATACATCTCAAGAGAAGCTTATAGAATGGAATATTCTAGCTATTTGCAAGGAGTATACTAGATAAGCATTTAAGACGGTCCCTTCCAAAATTCTCTAGGCAGTTGTAGTGCATTCTGCAGGAAGTCTCTAGATGAAGACACTTCTGCATGCTTCTGGGACCTTCCGTATGTAGCAAAGGGGCTAAACAATGCTGGCAGCCCGCAGAGGTTTAGTCTTGGCCTGAATTTGCACCTTACGGATACGTAAATGGGCTAGATCAACGTATTCTTGTGACATGCCACTGATGTCCCCGCACGCTGCTGCATCTGTTCGCATGCACTGTTTTTGATGTACACACGTGCACTGTTGTCTGTGCACGCTGCTGCTATTGTCCGCATGTGCTGCCACTGCTATCTGCTGCCATCTACGTGTGCTGTTAATGCTGTCCATACATGCTGCTACTACTTCTAGCTATCCGCACAAGCTGTGCCTGCTATCCATACAAGCTGTGCCCACTGCTTGCGCATGCTCTACCTGCTGTCCGTATACGTGCTGCTATCTATGCGCACTGCCACTGCTGTCCGCTTGCACTGCAGCTGTTGTCCTTACACACTATTCCTGCTATCCATGTGTGCTGTGTCTGTTGTCTGAGAGTGTTGTTGCTACTATCCGCACCCACTGCTGCTTTCCTTACATGTTGCAGTAGTTTTCTCTCACCACTGCTGCTCTCTCTGTGTGCTACAGCTGTCTTCTCATGCCACTGCTATTATCCATACACACTGCAGCTATTTTCTCGTGTCATTGCTGCTATCTGTAGGTGTACCACCTGTTGTTGCATGTTGGTTGCTAATGTAAGACCCTTGTGCTGTATGCTGCTTCTGCCTCGTTCTAGTTTGCCTTTCTTCACTGCTTTGTTGGTTTGCTGGTGCAAGGAAGCTTCCTGGACATGCTACTACTACTACTAGGAAGCCTCTTGGATGTGCTCCTACTACTGGGAAGTCTCCTAGACATGCTACTGGTGCAAGGAAGCCTCCTGGATGTGCAGGAACATGCTACTGGTCTTGGTATACCCTTTTGGACATGCAGGGACATGCTACTAGTACTAGTATACCCTCCTGGACCTGCAAGGACATATACTGCTATTGGTATACCCTCTTGGACATGCAGGGATGTGCTAGTGTGGTGGCCAGCTACTGCTGTCACCATTGTGAGGGCTTACTGGTGCAGTGGCTATCATGGTGAGGGTTTGCTGGTGTGGGTGGCTGACTACCTTGCCTTTTTTCCTTGGTGGCTGCTGCTCTCACCTTAGCTGACTGCCTTGCCTTCTTTCTTCCTCTCCTTCGCCAGTTGCCTTGCCTTCTTTCCTTGGTGGCTGCTACTCTGTCCTTCCTTGGTCTACTGCTCTCTCCTTCGCCGGTTGCATCCTCTTTGTCGTTCACCTCCCTTTTTCCCTAGGTTTGCCTCTCACCTCTCTCTTTGTCATTCACTCAATTTTCTGCAGCTCCTTTTTTCCTTTTTGCAAGACACCTAAGGATATTTATAGAGCCTTGGGATTAGGTCATCGTTGATTCCCACATGTTGCCCTACAATTAATGGCCAGATTTGATTTCTAAAATTTAGGATCAATGGTCAATCTTAACCCTTAAAATTTAGGGCACAATGAACATCGACTCCTTAATGCCATGACTTGTCATCACCAGTTTCTCCCAATGACCTCATTATATCTTAACAATATTTATAACATCAAATCAATACATATAACTGTGGGAGATAGTGTTGACAATAAATCCAACACTAACCATCAAAGATGGGCTCAACAATCTCCTCCTTTGAATTTGTTGGCAACACATTAAATCCAACCAACATATTAAATTCAACCATGTACAACATCCCCTACATAAAGTCATTTGGCTCCCCTTGAAACTTGCATCACTTGGTACTCCCCCTATCTACTTCTCCCCTTTTATCCATCAAGCTACTCCCCCTTTTTATTAGTATACCCTTTTTATGGATTTATGCAAAATATCTCCCCTTTTGACAGCAAATCCAAAGAATAATAGTAGAAGAAAGGGGAGAGGGGTTAGTAAATACCTCAACCTTGAGGGGTTGGCTAAACACATAGGATCAACCTTAACTTTTGGAACATCTCTCTTGACAAAGGTATGCTGAATATATCGGCAACTTGCTTTGAGGTAGGCACCTACTCTAGCTTTACTTCATTTTTCTCCACCTTTTCTTTAATGATATGGTACTTGATTTCAATGTGTTTGATTTATGAGTGTTGGATAGGATTCTTTGACAAATTAATGGCACTGTGGTTGTCATAGCTAATCAACAATGGTAGCTATATATCCACTTCCATATTTTCAAGCTATTGTTTCATCCATAGCAGTTAAGTACAAGCCTGAGTCGTAGCTACATATTTAGCCTTTATAGTATTTAGAGTCACTAAATTTTGCTTCGTGCTATGTCATGAAACACATCTACTACCTAAATAAAATGCACCACTGGACGTTGACCTTTTGTCATCACAACTTTTAGCCTAATCTAGATCTGTATACCCATACAGATTAAGCTCTCCACTCTTATCATAAATCAACCCATAATTAGTTGTGCCCTTTACATACCTTAGAATTCTCTTAGTCACCATAAGATGGGACTCCTTGGGAACACTTTGAAATCTAGTACAAAAGGTTACAACAAAAACAATATCAGGCCTTGATGCTATCAAATATAGTAAGTTTCCAATCAACTTTCTATATTCCTTTTGATCAACCATGTTGCCTTCTTTATCCTTACTTAACTTTGTTCCAACTGTGATGGGAGTGCTTACTTCTTTAGAATTTTCCATCCTAAACCTTTTCAATAACTCACAATCATACTTTTCTTGGGAGAGAAAAATTCCAACCTCACTTTGCAATACCTGTAATCCTAAAATGAATTTCATTTCACCAAGCGTGGACATCTTAAACTTTATTTTCATCTGCTCGGCAAAGGCAGCGCATAGGGCCTCTTTTTCTATAGCAAAGATTATGTCATTAATGTAGACCACAACAATTAACTAGCCCTAGTTGTCTTCTTAAATATATAGGTTGCTATCCATATTCCCTTTTCTAAACATCTTGTTCTTAAGGCATGTATTCATCTTTGATTACCATGCTATTGGAGCTTGCTTTAAGCCATATAAGCCTTGTTCAATCTACACACACTTGAGCCATCATGATCAAGTATAAAACCATCAAGTTGTTTGATAAATACCTTTTCTTCAAGCTCTCCATTCAGGAATGCAGACTTCATATCCATTTGATAGACTTTGTAGTTTCTCTGAGCAATAATGGCCATGAATATTCTTATTGATTTAAGTTTGGCCACTAAAGCAATGGTCTCTTTAAAGTCAACAATTTCTACTTATGAGCAACCTTTACAGACAGGTCTTACTTTGTTTCTTATCACCTCACCTTTTTCATTGATCTTATTTTTGAACACCCACTTGTTTCCAATGATGTTTGTCCTTTTAGGTCTAGGGACTAAACACTAAATGTTATTCTTGTCAATTTGGTCAAGCTCTTTATTCTTAGCACTCACCCATTCTTTGGGCTTTAATGCTTCTTCCACAAACTTAGGTTCAACCTTAAAAATTAATGAGGTTTGTTCACTGCCCTTTAGTCTTTTTATGGTTTACACATCCTCCCAATAATGTTTTTGGCCTTAACTTCAGCTCTAACTCTTTTATGAGTTTGGAAATGCCTTGATTCTTCTTCTTCATCACTTGTATTTTGAGAATCAACATCTTTTTCATGCTAGACCTTCATCAACCTTCTCATCAAATTTGCCAAGATGCTTACCTTTGACTTTAATGAGGCAAGTGCTCTTAAACACTTTAACATGTTTTACAATTGGCTTCTTACCATACCACAACTCATAAGGTGTCTTCGCTGTATGTGGTCTCATCAAGCATCTGTTTTGAACCTGAGTTGTAGTGGAATATAGCCTCTCTCGAAAAGCAATGTGATGTACCATGGTCAGCCAACATGGTTCTGGCCATCTCCATAAGGCTTTTATTCTTCCTTTCAACCACTCTACTTTGTTAGGGTGTGTAGGGACTAGCATATTCACGCTTCACTCCATGTTTCTTCAAATATTCTTCAAATTCACCATGTGTATTCTGTCCTATTGTCTATCCTGAGCCTTTTAATTTTTCTTCCTAACTGGTTTTCAGCTAGTCTCCTGTAGCTCTTGAAATTATGGAAAGCCTTTGATTTATGTTTTAAGAACATAATACAAGCCATTCTTGTAAAATCACTAATAAAGGGAATGAAGTACCTATCACCCTTGATTGATCTTTGTCTCATTGGCACACAAATGTTTGAGTGGATGAGCTCTAATGGCTTCCTCGTTTGGATCTCCACATTTTTGTAGGGAGCATTCACCATCTTCCTCTTTGACATGGCTGCAAATTACGTCTCTCTCTCTCTTCTTAGCTTAGGTACATCTCTCATTTTTGGATAGCTTGTTCAACCCTTTTTGTCTAAGATGTCCCAATCTTCTATGCCATAATAAGTTCTCATCTTTGGTGCTCATGTAGCATGTGTTTCTGCTTTTAGAAACTTGGTATAGGTTTCCATGTGTTCTTTCACCTTTAGTGAGGATGACACCATCTTTTAGCCTTTTTACTGTGCTGCTGCTCTTGTTGAAAGTAACTTCATGTCCATCATTACAAAGCTAGCTAACACTAATTAGATTATGTTTTAGCCCTTCAACATAAGGCACTTTCTTTGATATCAACTGTACTAATTTTAGCAGCACCAACACCTTGAATTTTTAAGGCACCATCATTACCAAATTTGACTAACCCTCCATTATATTTAACCACTCCCTTTAACATTTTAGAGTCTTTTTTCATGTGTGAAGAGCAATCACTATCTAGGATCCATGACTTTTCTTTCTTAGAAGCTTTTAAGGCTACTTCCACAACCATAGATCTTTCTCTTCCTCTTTTTCTTCTTTGGCCAAATTGTGGAGCTTGTGTAGGTGTTCTCCTTTGCATTCCTTGATTAGGCAACAATGGTTGGCATGTTCTCCTTTGCATTCTTTGACCGGGCAGCAATGTCAAGCAGTCCTCAACAGTGTGTCCTACTCTTTCACATCTTCCACAAATCTCTCCCAACAAATCAAACCTATTTCTCTATGGAATATGACTTCTGTCTACTTGAGAGTACCTCCTTTCTTGATAGAATCTACCCTTAGACTCTTGCCAAACATTTCTCTTCATTCTCAACTTATTTCTCCAACACACATTCTCCTTATGCCCATACTTACCACAGCTCTAGCAAAATCCTTTGAACCTGAATTTATTTCTTTTACCAAGTTTGTCTCCTTTCTTTAGCAATTGGTGTGGCAACCTTCTCTACCTCTTTGACAGTTTGTCTCCTTTGAATGAGAGTCTCCATCACATCATTCATAACCTATTTTAACTTAGTTTGGTGTCTCTTCTCCATCACATCATTGTGCTTGCTTTCACAAACACAATCTTCTTCTTTTCTTCTACCTTCTCACTCATCTTATCAATATAGCCAAGTCCTTTCTTGTTGATGATGACTCTTTTTCACTTCCATGGCTTGCATAAGGCTTTCTTTATGCTTCAAACTCCTTTACCTTCACTTGGAGATTAGATTCATCAGCAAAAGAATTTTTACACAACTTCTTGAGATGAATTACCTCTTTTTCCGACTTGCTATTTTTGTGCAAACAAGCTCTCAACTCATTTTCAAGTTGCTATAACCACTCATCCTCTTCCTCTTCTATTGATTCCTCCTCACTTAAAGATTATTGGTCATTATTTACTTTACAGCCTCATCATTGGAATCATCACTTTCTTCTTCAGATTCTTTTTCCTCCTACTTGCTGAAGAAATTTCTTCTTTTGGATCTGAAGAATTTCTTTTTCCTTTTTGCACCTGAATTTCCAACTTTAGAGTAGTTAGACTACTTTGTCTTCCTCCTTAGGGTTGACTCATCATCATCCTCACTATTGGCTTCTTTTCTTTTTGGATAGTCCACGGCAAAATTACCAATTGCTCCATACTTGAAGCACTTCAAGGGTAATTTTCCCTTATACTTCCTTTTTCCTTTCCACAAGTTCTTGGTGATGTATGTCATGACTTCATCTAACTTAGTATCACCATCTTCTTCTTTAGAGTTTCTGTCAGACTCCACTTCTTGGTCTTTAATCTTTACTTTCTTCATTGCCTTTCCTTCTCCATCTTAGACTTCTTTTCTTTCTTTATTGGGGCTATTCTCATTTCATAAGCCACCAATATGCTATGCAAGGTATCTAAAGGCAACATATCCAGATCTCTATCTTCTATAGAAGAGATTTTGGCATTATAGGCTCATTTTAAGGTTCTGAGTATTTTCCTTACTATAGTGGCATTGTAGATCTCCTTTCCATAGCCTTTGATGGAGCACATAATTTCATTAACTCTTGTGAAGAATGCATTAACAATCTCATCATTCTGCATTTTGACATCTTCAAATCTGATCCTCTAGATTTGTAGCTTGGCTTCCTTCATAACCTTGTCTCCTTCATACATGTTCTTTAGTTTGTCTTAGGTTTGTTTGGCTATGTTGCACCTCATCACCTTGGTGAATTCTTTATCTGATAAGGAGGCATATAAGGCATTTCTCGCCTTTCCATCACACTCAAAGTTCTTCTTATCAGTTGGCGTCATAGGATCACCTTCAGTAATAGTGATCAAGCCACTAATAGCAAACTCAAACACATCAAAACCAAGGGATATCAGATATGAGAGCATCTTATTCTTCCATAACTGATAATTCCATCCATCAAATGTAGGGATGCCCTTGCTATTAACATTATTTAGGTTATCCATGATCTCAAGCAAGAATAAAGATAGAAACTCACATAGTAATACACAACCTTAATTCAAAGCAATAAAATTGGATTAATAGAGAAACCAAGTTTTGACACTAGATGATAAAGGTTGGTTTAGGTCTCACATTGTGAGGGGGGTGAATTAGTGTGAGATATCCTCTTTTTACAACTTGATTCAAATTTAACCTTTGTAGCTTGTTAAAGCTGATAATCCAATTTTTAATTTTCTCCTTTATGTGAGCGTGATCATACAAATAAGAAACAATGTACAAGCACCCAAAAGAATAGGACAATTTTTATGTCATTCACCCACAATGTATGAGCTACGTCCACGGTGTGATAGGATCACTCCTAAATCACACAATCCACTCTTGTTATCAAAGGATACACTAATGTTGTAGAAGGATCACTCCTTCACCACTTGGAGAGATCATTGTAAGTGGTTAAGAAGTGATATTTCCATAGTGGTTAAGGAGAGATCCTTCCATAACATTAGCTGTGTCTCTTGATAAAAGTAGTAGATCGTGTGATCTAGGAGTGGTCCTATCACACCGTGGACGTAACTCACATATTATGGGTGAACCACATAAAAATTAAGTGTGTTCTCATATGCTTGCATTTTCTATCCAAACGACTATTCTCACATAAAAAAAGCAAGATAAAAATGGTTCATAGACTTTAATAGGTTATAAAGGTTTAATCTGGACAGATTTGTTAAGTAAACATCTTACACTAATTCACCCCCTCCCCTTCTTAGTGTGAGACCCAAGAAGGTCTTAATCAGAGAGAACAACAAAAAGCTTGAGTAGAGATCAATAGTGAGGAAGGAGAAAATTAGCTTTCTGCAACAACAGCTTATACACATAGAGAGATCTTTATCAAGGAAGTTTATGTTATAAACTTTTTATGTATTTCTTGAAAAAGTTTGGGAAACTCTTATAGTGATTGGGAGATCATTATAAGTGGTTATAGAGTAATCCTTCCACAGTAGTTAAGGAAAGACCCTTCCACAACATCAACTATATCCCTTCATAACAAGAGTGGATCATGTGATCTGAGAGTGATCCTACACATCGTGGATGTAGCTTATATATTGTGGGTGAGTTACGTCCAGAGTGTGATAGGACCACTCCTAGATCACACGATCTACTAATTTTATCACGAGATACAACTAATATTGTGGAAGGATCTCTCCTTAACCACTGTGAAAATATCACTCCTTAACCATTTACAATGATCTCTCCAAATCGTTAAGGAGTGATCCTTCTGTAGTGGATAAGGAGAGATCCTTCCATAACTAAAGCACTTCAAGGGTAATTTTCCTTTGTACATCCCTTTTTCTCTCCTTATATTTTTAGTGATGTATGTCATTACATTATCAAATTTAGTATCACCATCTTTTACTTCAAAGCTGTCGATGGTTTCTTCTTATTATTCTTTAATTTTTAATTTCTTCATGGCCTTAATGGCTAACTTCTTATCTACCTTATGCTTATTTCATAAGCCAACAATATGTTGTGTAAATCATTTAGGGGCAGCCTATCCAAATCTTTATCTTTTATAGAAGAAATTTGGCATTAAAAGCTTTTGGTAAGATTATAAGTATCTTCCTTATTATAGTAGCATTGTTGATATCCTCTCTATAACCTCTAATGGAGTATATAATTTCATTTACTCTTGTAAAGAAGACATCCATAGATTCATCATTCAACATCTTTATATCTTTGAATCTACTCCTTTAGATTTGTAGCTTGGCTTCTTTCATAACCTTGTCACTTTCATAAATATTCTTCAATTTATCCAAATTTGTTTGGCTATGTTGCACCCCATCACTTTCGTGAATTCTTTATCTAATAAGGAGGCATATAAGGCATTTCTAGCCTTTCTATCATACTCTAAATTCTTCTTATTAGTAGGCATTATAGCAGCACTTTCAGCAATAGAAGTGAAGCCACTGACAGCAGATTCAAACACATCAAACCAAGTGACAGTAGATATAGAAGCATTCTTTCTTTCATAATTGATAATTTTGTCAATCAAATGTGGGAATACTCTCCATGATATTAACCAATAATAGATGTAATGATTCATAATAATAGAAAAAAAAATTCAAATCAAAGTAGGCAGAATGGATCAACATAGGAACCAAGTTCTAATACCAATTAATAAGAACCTTCTTGGGTCTAGATGAATCAGTGTAAGATGTTTACTTTTTACAAATTTGTCTAGATTAAACCTCTATGACCTATTAAAGTATATAATCCAATTTTATCTTGCTTTTTTATGTGAGAACGACTGTATGAATATCAAGCAAGCACAAGCACCTAAGAACACACAAAATTTTTATATGGTTCACCCACAATGTGTGAGCTATATCTATAGTTCGATAAGATTTCTTCTAGATCACATGTTTCACTTTTGATATGAAGAGATCTAGATGATGTAGTGGAAGGATCTCTCCTTAACCACTATGAAAAGATCACTCCTTAACCACTTACAATGATCTCTCGATCACCTTAAGGTTTCCCACCCATTTTTCAATAAAGTACATAAAAAGATTATAGCAAAAACTCTCTTGAGAAAGATCTCTCCATATGCACAAGCTGTTATGGCAAAAAATTGATCTTTTCCTCTCTTTTAGCTATTCTTTTCTTCCTCACTGCTAGTCTCTACTTTCACATTACAGCTCTCTACCCTCTCTCTATCAATCTCTCTTACCTGATTACCAATATTTGCTTTCTCTCTGTAAGTCTTTGCCCTCTCTTTATCAGTTCTATCCTTTCAATCATTCTCAACTCACTATTGGTTCTCTTTTCTCTGCCTCTGCTGGGTTTCTCTTTTGCTGTCTCTTGGTAGTTTTTTCTTCTACTTTCTCTTGGCAATTTTTCTCGTGCTCTCTTTTGGCAATTTTTCTCCTACTCTCTCTAGGTAGTTTTTCTTCTACTTTCTCTTGGCAGTTTTTCTCTTGCTCTCTCTTGGCAATTTTTCTCATAATCTCTCTAGGTAGTTTTTCTTCTACTTTCTCTTGGTCGTTCACAGCACTCTCACTGTCGTTCACCCTTTTGCTCTGTACCTTTACCAAACCTTGATTATTATTTTTTCTTTTAGTAGCTATATAGGAATCTATTAGCCTTGAGTTTAAGATTGCCCTACAATCAGTGATCAACATTGATTCCCAAGGATTACCCTACCATCAATGGTCAACATTGACTCATACCCAATAAGTTACTTGTAGTGCCACTGCTAAACGCAATGCCAAACGCAACAACTAGTGCTTTCTTTATAGCCAAACACCACCAACAATATGAATCAACTTGTCATTTTTGGCTGTGCAAGATAAGGCTAGTAGCATCTTAATTTTGGCTTTGCTTTCTCTCCTCATTCTCATTAAATTGATTCTCCTTTTGAGGAATGAGAGTATGCGGTCTTCCTTAACCCTTAAATAAATCAATTGCCAACACACTTTGTAAATGCAACAACACATCTTAAAGGTACTCATAACATTAAATCAACAAGAAAGACTATATGAGATGCTGTTGACAACAAATTCAATATTAGCCATAAAAAATGGGCATATTAGTTTCATTGCCACAACATTTCTTGCTAACAACACTTCTCCTTTCATTCCAAGGAGTCATTTATATAAAATGATTATGAAATTAACTTTTTTAATTACATCAAACATTAGATTCATTTTGAAAAGCATGTCAAGATACCTTTCATAGTCTAAAAACCATTGAAATCTATCAAATATTGGAGTCATTGATCTTAATTAGCTTTTCAAGCATGGTTTTAATGGTATATTCCTTAAAAATGAGATCATCATTCTATTTTTTGCCAATAACTCTTCCTATTGTTGAAAGGAATCATTTATAAAAAGTAATCATCAAATTATCTTTTTTGTCTACACCAAATATTAAATTTAATGTGACAAGCACATTAAATACAAAATAATTATGAAATTAACTATTGTGTTTACATCAAACATTATATTTATTTTAAGAAGTGAATCCAAATACCTTTGGAAGTTTGAATTCCATCAAATATAGATGTCATTGATCTTAATAAGTTTTTCTTACATGGTTGAAATGTGTTATTACATGTAAGATAAGATTTTCACATCACATCTTACAAACAAGATCCTTATAACCTGTAAAAGACCTATAAACTATTTAGCTTTTATTAAAGTTGATAAAGACAACAGAGTATTTGGTGAAAAGGTGGCTTTTTTTAAGATAAAGGAATTCACTTTCAATGCCTTCTTAGATTATAAAACTTTTTCTTTCTATCTTGTAATATCTTCTCTTCTTCTTCCTCTGTAACTAGTAGCATCAATCAATAAAAGCTTTATTATTGTAAGTATCCTTATGTTAATCCTAATTTTAGTTTGTTTTTATCTTTTGTTAAGTTTTAGTTGGGCCAACCAATCTCATATGGATACAATAAACATTTTGTAGAAAATAAACAACATAGCTAACATTTGATAAAAGATAACAAAAACTAAAAATAAGAATAAAGATAAAGATATATACAATAATAAAGCTTTTATTGATTGACATTATTGGTTAAAAAAAACAAAGAGAAGATATTATGAGTGAGAGAGAGAGTGAGAGAGAGAGAGAGAGAGAGAGAGAGAGAGAGAAGCCCTAAATAAAGCTTGAATTAGCTTTTGTGGCCTAAATTTTTTCATCAAGCCTGTTAAGTTCCTTTTTCATCTTTTTAGCTTTTGAACGTCTCGTTGGCCCTTCTTAAATGCTCAATGTATCCTTACAAGCCTTTCATGCATTTGCTCCTCCATAGAGCTCATTATTCCCCTTCTCATGAAAGGGATTCATTTTTGAATCATCACTTACATTAAAAAGAGAAAGATCAGAAATATTAAATATTTCACTCACACTATAACCACTAAGAAAGTCCAACTTATAAGCATTATCATTAATCTATACTGCCACTTGAAATGGATAATCTCTTTTAAGCTACAACATTAAATGCTTTTAAGTAAGGAACCTTTCCTCGCACATATGCATATATATCCAATCAAGTTCAAACACCACCTTCTTTCACCCTTTGTTGAAATAGAATGTTGATGAGGACTATTTTAGGTCTCACATTGAGAGGGGGGTGAATCAGTGCGGGATATCATTTTTTTACAAATTGATCCGAATTTAACCTCTGTGACTTGTTAGATTCAATGTTTCAATTTTTTATTTTTCTTCTTTATGGGAGCGCAATAGTACAAATATAAATTACTATGTAAGCACCCAAGCACACAGGCAATTTTTACGTGATGTCTGAGCTACATCCATAATGTGATAGGTTCCTTCCTAAATCACACAATCCACTCTTACTATCAAGTGATACAATAATGTTGTGGAAGGATCACTCCTTCACCGCTTATGGAAGGATTATTACTTAACCACTTACAATAATCTCCTAATTACTCCAAGGGTATCCCACCCTATTTTTCAATAAATTTATTAAGATTTTATGCTAAAACCTTTCTTGGAGAATGATCACTCAATGTGTATAGACTACTAGAGCAGAATATGGAGCCTCTCCTTACTTCACTATCGATGTTGTTTCACCCACTGCTGGTGTTACCTACATGCAATGCCAATGTTGTCTGTATGCATTGCTATTGTTGTTTGCATGTGCAACTAATGTTGTCTACATGCGCTGTCATTGCTATTTGTGCACGTAGTTGCTGCTATCCACTTGTGCTACTGCTACTGTCTGCATGTACTCTGCACAAGCTATTCCTGCTATTTGTGCACGTAGTTGCTGCTATCCACTTGTGCTACTGCTACTGTCTGCATGTACTCTGCACAAGCTATTCCTGCTATTTGTACACATTGCGGCTACTTACCGCACGCATTGTTCTTGCTATCCACACGAGCTGCTCCTGTTGTCCATATGCATTGTTGCTTTTGTCAACATGCGTTGTTGCTATCCCCATGCACTATGTTTGTTGTCCACACCCACTATTCTTGCTATTTGAGCGCGCTGCTATTGTCTACTTGTGCTGATGCTGCTCTCCACCTGCATTGTTGCTGTCTGCTTGCCCAACTATTGCTATCAACTCGCGTTGCTACTGTTTGGTCATGCTGCTGCTACTATCTAAGCACGTTGCAATTGTCTTGCACCACTACTGCTATCCCTACACACTGCAACTATTTCCTCGCATTGCTGCTAATATCCTTATGCACTGCAATTATTTTCTTACATTGCTACTAATATCCCTATTCACTGCTGCTACTATCCCTGCATGTTGCAACTATTTTCTCGCGTCACTATTGCTATTTACAGGTGCACCACATACTGCTGCATATTGTTTGCTAGTGTAGGACCCTTATGCTACTGCTCCACCTCCTATTAGACTCACAGGCTATTGTTACCTCCTTTTGGTTTGTCTTCCTTGGCTACTTTGTTGGTTTACTAGTGTAGCTACTACCTTGGTAAGGATTTGTTGGTGTTGGCTATACCTTCCTAGATGTGCTGTTGGTGCAAGGAAGCCTTCTAGATGTGCTGTTACTATTGGTAAGTCTCCTGAATGTGCTTCTACTGTTGGGAAGCCTTATGGATGTGCTAAGATGTGCTGCTGCTGCTAGTATACCCTCTTGGACATACAAGGATGTGCTACTAGTCTGTTGGTATACCTTTATGGACCTACAATGATGTCTGTTGCTTCTGGTATACCCTCTTAGACGTACAGGGACGTGCTAGTAGTCTGCTGGAAAGCCTCCTATATGTGATGGTGTGGTGGTTGGCTACTACTGTCACCTTTGTGAGGGCTTGCTAGTGTAGTGGCTATCTTGGTAAGGGTGGCCGATTACCTTGTTGTCTTTCTTTCCTCCTTGGTTGGCTGCACCTTGCTGCTTCTTCTTGGTGGTTGTTACACTCTCCTTGGCCAGCTACCTTATTTTTGCTGTGCACACAATTTTCTACAGCCCCTTTTTTTCTTTTGCAAAAACACCAAGGGGTATTTATAGAGCCTTGGGATTAGGGCTACATGATCATCAACGGTCATCATTAATTTCTACATGTTGCCCTATAATTAATGGTCAAATTTGAGTCCTAAAATTTAAGGCCAATGGTCAACAGCCAATCTTGACCCTTAAAATTTAGAGTCACGATCAACATTAACTCCTCAACACTAGGGTTTACCTGTTATCACCAATTTCTCCTAATGACCTCATTACATCTCCATGGCATTCATAACATCAAATCAATACATATAATCATGTGAGATGGTGTTGACAACAAATCCAACATTAGCCATCAGAGATGGACTCAGCAATCTATCTCCCCCTTTGGATTTGTTGGCAACACATTAAATCCAACCATGCACATATAAAGATTGTCGACATTCACAACTCCCCCTGCACATTGTCATTCACAGCTTCCCCTAAAATATACATCACTTGCTACTCCCCCTTTTTGCTTCTCCCCTTTGACAAGTTCTCCCCTTTATCCATTAAATTACTCCCCCTTTTAATCAGTATATGCTCTCTTTGGATTTATGCAAAATATCTTCCCCTTTGACAACAAATCCAAAGAATAATAGAAGAGGAAAGAGGAGAAGGGTTAGAAAATACCATTCTCATAAAGCAACCCATAATTTGTTATGCCCTCGCATACCTTAGAATTTTTTAATCATCATAAGATGGGACTCCTTGGGGTCACTTTGAAATCTAGCACAAAGGGTTACAACAAAAACAATATCAGGCCTTAATGCTATCAAATACAGTAAGCTTTCAATCAACTTCCTGTATTCCTTTTGATCAACCATGTTACCTTATTTATCCTTGCTTAATTTTGTTCCAATTGTAATGGGAGTGCCTACTTCTTTAGAGTTCTCCATTCCAAATGTTTTTAATAGCTTACAAGCATACTTTTCTTGGGAGATAAAAATTCCAACCTCGATTTGCAACACTTATAATCCTAAGAAGAATTTCATTTCACCAAGCATGGACATCTCAAACTTCTTTTTCATCTGCTTGGCAAAGGCAATGCATAAGGCCTCCTTTTTTATAACAAAGTTTATGTCATCAATATAGACCACAACAATTAATTGACCTTAGTTGTCTTCCTTTATATACAGGTTACTATCCACATTCCCTTTTCTGAACTTCATATTTTTAAGGCATATATCCAGCTTGGAATACCATGCTTTTAGAGCTTGCTTTAAGCCATATAAAGCCTTGTTCAATCTGTACACACTTGAACCATCATAATCAAGTATAATAACATTAGGTTGTTCGATAAATACCTCTTCTTCAAGCTCTCCATTCAAAAATGCAAACTTCAAATCCATTTGATAAACTTTGTAGTTCCTTTGAGCAACAATGGACAAAAATATTCTGATTGCTTCAAGTTTGGCCACTGGAGCAAAGGTCTCTTCAGAGTCAACACCTTTTTCTTGTGAGTAGCCTTTACAGACAAGTTTTGCCTTGTTTCTTACCACCTCACCTTTTTCATTGAGCTGATTTTTGAACACCGACTTGGTTCTAATGATGTTTTTCCCTTTACGTCGAAGTACTAAACACCAAGTGTTGTCCTTTTCAATTTGGTCAAGCTCTTTATTCATAACATATACCCATTCCTTGTTCTTTAGTGCTTCTTCCATGAACTTGGGTTCAACCTCAAAAATTAGTAAGGTTTGTTCACTACCCCTTAGTCTTCTTTTAGTCTGCACAGAGTCCTCTTTCTTTCCAATAATGTTTTTGGCCTCAACTTTAGCTCTAACTCTTCTATTAGTTTGGAAATGCCTTGATTGTTCTTCTTCATAAATTGTAACTTGAGAATCAACATCTTCTTCATGCTGAATGGCCTCAGATTCATCACTGTCAGACTCTCTTCAGTTGTCATACATGGCATCTTTAGCTTCCATATGCTATGATTGCATTTCAGTACCATCTTCAATCACTTTAACACCAAAGTTGTCCACCATTTTCAGCAACCTTTTGTTGTAGCATCTGAAGCTTCTTCCATTTGGTACATAGCCCAAGAATATGCCTTCGTCAGCCTTCTCATTAAATTTGCTGAGATTTCTTACCTTTGACTTTAATGAGGCATAAGCTCCTAAACACTTTAAAGTGTTTAACAATTGGCTACTTTCTATACCATAACTCATAGGGTGTCTTCTTAGTATATGGTCTTATCAGGCATCTGTTTTGAACCTGAGTTGCAGTGGTGATAGCCTCTCTCCAAAAACCATGTGATGTGCCATGCTCAACCTATATGGTTCTTGCCATCTCCACTAGGCTTTTATTCTTCCTTTCGGCCACTTCATTTTGTTGCGATGTGTAAGGATTAACATATTCATGCTTCACTTTATGCTTCTCCAAATAATCTTCAAATTCACTACATGTGTATTTTATCCTATTTTCTATCCTGAGCCTTTTAATTTTTCCCCCCAACTAGTTGTTAGTTAGCCTTCTATAGCTCTTGAAATTGTTGAGAGCCTTTGATTTATGTTTTAAGAACATAATGCAAGTCATTCTTGTAAAATTATCAATGAAAGAGATGAAGTACCTATCACCCTTGGTTGATCTTTGTCTCATAGGCCCATAGATGTTTGAGTGGATGAGCTCTAATGGCTTCTTTGTTTGGATCTCCACATTTTTGCAGGGAACATTCACTATCTTCCCTTTTTGAAATGTGTTGCAAATTACATCTCTTACATCTTCATTTCTGGTTAGCTTGTTTAGCCTATTTTGTCTAAGATGTTCCAATCTTCTATGCTACAATAAGTTCTCACCTTTTGTGGTCATATAGCATGTGTTTATGCTCCTAGAAATGTGGTACAAGTTTCCCTATGTTCTTTCACCTTTAGTAAGAACAACACCATCTTTTAGTCTCTTTGCTATGCTGCCACTCTTATTAAAAGTAACTTAATGTCCATCATTGCTTAGTTGGCTAACATTGATGAGATTGTGTTTTAGCCCTTCAACATTATGTACTTTCTTTGATTTTAGTTTTTCTGCACCAATTTTAGCAACACCAATACCTTGAATTCTTAAGGCACCATCATTGCCAAATTTGATTGACCCTTTATCATATTTGGCTACTCTCTTCAACATCTTGGAGTCTCCTATCATGTATGAAAACATCCGCTATCTAGGATCCATGGTTTTTCTTTCTTGGAAGCTTTTAAGTTTACTTACATAACCATAGACATTTCACTTCCTCTTCTTCTTCTTTGGCTAAATGTGGGAGCATGTGTAGGTGTTCTCCTTTGCATTCCTTAACCAAGTAGCAATGGTTGGTGTGTTCTCCTTTGCATTCTTTAAGTAGGCAGCAATGTCAAGTAATCCTCAGTAGCTTGTCCAACCCTTTCACATCTTCCACAAAACTCTCCTAGCAAATCAAACCTGTTTCTCAAAGGAATATGACTTCTTTCCACCTAAGTCTGCCTCCTATCTTGATAGAGTCTCCACCTAGACTCTTGCCTCACACTCTTTATTATAAGTCGAGTATACCAACAAGCATTAGACTTGTGCCCATACTTACCATAGCTCCAGCAAAAACCTATGAACCTAGATTTACTTCTTTTACCAAGTTAATGTCTTCTTTCTTTAGCAATTGGTGTGACAACCTTCTCACAATCTTTAATAATCTGTCTCCTTTGGATGGGAGTCTCCACCACATCTTACCTAATCCATTTTAACTTGGATTGGTCCACTTCTTCATCATATCATTATGCTTACTTTCGAGCCCAAACACACTTTTCTTCTTTTCTTCTACCTTCTCACTCAACTTTTCAATGTAGCTAAGTCCTTTCTTCCCCATGGAATGTAGTCTTTGATTGCTTAGACACTCATCCAACTTTCTGATAGAATCTTCATTGATGACATTTGTTGATGATGACTCTCCTTTCACTTCCATGGCCTACATAAATCTTTCTTCATGCTTTTTTCGCTTAGACTCGACCTTGTGAAGCTTGGCTTGTAAAGTCAGCATCTATTACTCTTATGCAATCACCTTAGCACCAAGGTCTTTGTGCATCTGAAATTGCTCTGCCTTAAGTACACTTAGCTCCTCAATTCTTTTTAAGTACTCCTCTTTTGCTTTAAACTCCTTTACCTTTACCTGGAGATTAGATTCATCAGCAGAAGAATTTTCACATAGTTTCTTGAGATGAATTACCTCTTTTTCCAACTTGTTCTTACACAAACAAGCTTTCAACTCATTTTCAAGTTGCTCCAATAACTCATCCTCTTCCTCTTTTGTTGATTTCTCCTCACTTGAAGATTCTTGATCATCATCTACTTGAGCGACCAACACATCCTTTGTAGCC
Organism: Ceriops decandra; assembly: GCA_020615895.1. Taxonomy (NCBI): domain Eukaryota; kingdom Viridiplantae; phylum Streptophyta; class Magnoliopsida; order Malpighiales; family Rhizophoraceae; genus Ceriops; species Ceriops decandra. The sequence continues at coordinate 8,459,638 of JAHLGO010000258.1, forward strand.
TCATCATCACTTTCTTCTTCTAAATCTTCTTCCTCTAGCTTGCTTAGGAAATTTTTTCTTTTGGATTTGAAGAACTTCTTTTTTCCCTTTGGCACCTAAGTTTCTAGCTTTGGATTAGCTAGATTGCTTTGTCTTCCTCCTTGGGGCCAACTCATCATCATCCTCACTATTTGCTTCTTTTCTCTTTGGGTAGTCCAAGGCAAAGTGCCTAATTGCTCCACAACACTTCAAGGGTAATTTTTCCTTACACTTCCCTTTTCCTTTCCTCAAAGTCATGGTAATGTATGCCATGACTTCATCCAACATAGTATCACCATCCTTTTCTTCAGAGCTACTGTCGAACTCTTCTTCTTGGTCTTTAATCTTTAATTTCCTCATTGCCTTGAAAGCTAGCTCTTTCTCCACCTTAGACTTCTTTTCTTTCTTCATTAGGGCTATTCTCATTTCATAAGCCATCAATATGTTGTGTAGGTCATCTAAGGGCAGCCTATCCAAAACTCTATCTTTTATGGAAGAGACTTTACATCGTATGCTTCCAACAAGGTTCTAAATATTTTTCTTACCATAGTAACATCGTAGATCTCCTCTCCATAGTCTCTGATGCAGCATACAATTTTGTTGACTTTTGTGAAGAATGCATCCACAGTCTCATCATTTTGCAACTTTATGTCTTTGAATTTGCTCCTCTAGATTTGTAGCTTGGCTTCCTTCACAACTTTGTCTCCTTTATAGATGTTCTTTAGTTTGTCCTAGATTTGCTTGGTTTTGTTGCACCCTATCACATTAGTGAATTCTTTATCTGACAAAGAGGCGTATAAGGCATTTTTTGCCTTTCCATCACACTCTAAGTTCTTCTTATCAACTAGCATCATAAGATCACCTTTAGTAATAGGGATAAAGCCACTAATAGTATATTCAAACACATGAAGACCAAGGGACATTAGATATGGTTGCATTTATTCTTCCATAATTGATAATTCTGTCCATCAAAAGTAGGGATACCCTTGCTGTTAACACTGTTCATACTATCCATAATCTCAAGTAGCAATAGAGATAAAAAAATTACACAACAATACACAACTTTAATTCAAAGAAGAAAAATTGGATTAACAGAGGAACCGGCTCTAATAGCATTTGACAAGGACATTTTAGGTTTTACACTGAGAGAAGGGGTAATTAGGGTGCAAGATCCTCTTTTTACAAAGCGATCCCAATTTAACCTTTGAAACTTGTTAGAGTCAATGATCCAATTTTTAATTTTTCTTTTTATGTGAGCATGATCGTACGAATATAAATTAATGCGCAAGCACCTAAGCACACATGACAATTTTTACGTGGTTCACCCACAATGTGTGAGCTATGTCCATGGTGTGATAGGACTCCTCCTAAATCACACAATCCACTCTTGCTATCAAGGGATACAATATTGTTATAGAAGGATCACTCCTTCACCACTTATGGAAGGACTACTCCTTACCCATTTACAATGATCACCCAATCAAGGATTTGATTTCTCGATCACTCCAAGGGTGTCCCACCCTTGTCAAAGGTGCTGCTATTGTCTACACAAACTCCGCACACACTACTCCTGTTGTTCGTATGCACTGTGGCTGCTTACTGCATATGCTGTTTGTGCTATCTATGAGTACTGCTCCAATTGTCCACGCATGCTGTTGCTTTTGTCCACATGCATTGCTACTGACTGCTGTCCATACATGCTATTCCTGCTATCTGAGTGCACTGCTGCTATCTACTCGCATCGTTGTTGCTATTAACTTGCACTGTTGCTATCTACTCACACCAGTGCTGTTATCCTTGCACTCTACAACTGTCTTCTTGTGCCATTGCTGCTATCCTAGCATGTTACAACTATCTTCTCCTGCCACTGCTGCTATTCCTCCATGTTGCAGTTACTATCCTCGTGCACTGTAGCTATCTTCTCGCACTGTTGCTGATATTCGCACTCATTGTAGCTATTTTCTCATGTCACTACTGTTGTTTACAAGTGCACCACTTATCACTTCATATTAGTTGTTAGTGCAAGAACCTTATGCTACTACTCCACCTCTTGTTGGACTCACAGGCTACTGTTGCCTCCTTCTAGTTTGTCTTCCTAGGCTACTTTGTTGGTTTACTGGTACAGCTACTGCCTTGGTAAGGATTTGCTAGTGTGGCTATTGCTTTGGTGAGGATTTGCTAGTGAAGGTTATATCCTCCTAGACATACTACTAGTGCTAGGAAGCCTCCAGGACATGCTGTTACCGTGTACTCATGCCGTTGTTGCTATCCTAAGAGTGAAACAAGTAAAAAAAAGTTATAGAAACAGGTAGAGATAGTAGCAAAAGGTTGTAGAAATAGGCAAAGAGAAACCCGACAAACCTTGAGCATAGATCGGTAGTGAAGAAGGAGTGAACAGCATAAAGGTTGAGTAGAGACCAGTAATAAGGAAAAAGATGATCAATTTTCTGCAACAGCAGCCTGTGCATATGGAGAGATCCTTTTCAAGGAAATTTTTATTATAACCTTTTTATGTACTTCTTGAAAAAGGGTGGGAAACCCTTGGAGTGATCAAGAGATCATTGTAAGTGGATAAGGAGTGATCCTTCCATAATGGTTAAAGAGAGATCCTTCCACAACATCAATTGTATCCCTTGATAACAAGAGTGGATGATATGATCTAAGAGTGATCCTATCACACCATAGACATAGCTTAAACATTATGGGTAAACCACATAAAAATTTTGTGTGTTCTCAAGTGCTTGTGCTTACTTGATATCCATATAGATCTCACATAGAAGTAAGATAAAATTGGATTGTAGACTTTAATAGGTCATAGAGGTTTAATCTGGACAAATTTGTAAAAAGTAAGTATGTCACATTAATTCACTCCCTTCGTTTCTCAGTGTAAGACCAAGAAGGTCCTTATCACATATGAAACAATTGCATGTTGTGTTTAATGTGTTAAGAGAGAAACGATTGTATGCTAATCTCAAAAGGTGCACATTTTGTTGGAATCTATTGTATTTCTTCACTATGTTGTTAGTTTGTAAGGTATTAGTATGGAAAGAGACAAGGTAAAGGCAAAAAGGGATTGGCCTATACCTAAGAACACAAACAAGGTAATAAATTTTCATGGTTTAACAAGTTTTTATCAAAGCTTTGTCAAGGATTTTAGTTTCATTGCTACAGCTTTAAATGAACTTGTTAAAAAGAATGTTGTTTTTAAGTAGGATGATGTGCATGATCGGACTTTCAATACCTTTAAAGAAAAGCTTACTAATGCACCTTTGTTATACTTGTCTAACTTTGATAAAGCCTTTAAGGTAGAATATGATGCATCTGGAATAGGAATAAGGGTTGTTTTAATCCAAGATTCCAAACCAATTGCTTATTTTAATGAAAAGCTAAGTGAGGCACCCTTGAATTATCTTACTTATGACATGGAACTTTATGCATTAGTATAAACTCTTCAAACATGGCAACATTATTTGTGGCCAAGGGAATTCATCATTCATTTTGATCATGAGAGCTTAAAGTTCTTGAAATCCTAAGGTAAGCTTAATAAAAGACATACGGAGGGCCTAGAGTTCATAGAAATATTTCCTTATATGATCAAGTACAAACATGGAAAGAAAAATGTTGTTACTAATGCTTTGTCTAAGAGGTACACATTACTTACTTCTTTGTAAACTAAGTTATATGGTTTAAATTGCTCAAGGGTTTGTGTGCTAATGATTCTAATTTTGGCCAAGTATGAAATGCATGTGATAAATGTACATGTGGTAATTTTTATAGGCTTGAAGGATTTCTGTTTAAAAGAGATAAATTATGTGTGCCTATTTTTCTATCACTAAGTTACTTGTTAAGGAAACTAATAGGGGTGGTTTGATGGGACATTTTAGTCTGCAAAAGGCTATAGATTTATTACATCAGCATATTTATTGGCCAAATATGAAGCATGATGTGTAATTTATTTATGATAAGTGCATTAAATGTAAGCAAGTAAAGGCTAAAGTAAAACCATATGGCTTGTATACACCTTTACTTATGGCTAACCAATCTTGGATTAATATTTTTATGGATTTTGTCTTAGGATTACTATGGTCTCAAAGTGGTAAGAACTACAAATTTGTTGTCCTTGATAGGTTTAGCAGAATGGCTTATTTTGTCACATGTTTGAAAATTAATGATGCAACACATATTGCTAATTTGTTCTTTAAGGAAGTGGTGTGTTTGCATGGCTTGCTAAGAACCATTGTTAGTGATAGGAATGTTAAGTTCATAAGTCATTTTGGCATACTTTATGGAATAAATTGGGAACTAAACTCTTATATTCTATAGTTGTACATCCTCAAATAGTTAATTGGACACTTACTACTTTGTTATGCGTTATCATTCAAAAGAACTTAAAGCAATGGAAAAAGTATTTGCCACATGTTAAGTTTGCTTATAATTGATATATTCATTCTTCTACTTCCTTGTCACCTTTTGAAGTTGCTTATGGTTTTAATCCTTTAACTCCTTTTAATATTTTATCTTTGTCTACTAAAGATTGTGCTAACATTGATGGCAAGAAAAAGGTAGAATTTATGAAGGATTTATATGCCAAGGTTTGGGCTAACATTGAAAGGAAGAATGAGCAATATGTTAAGCAAATTAATAAGGTGAATGTGAAGGTTGTCTTTAAACTTGGTGATTGGGTTTAGGTGCATTGAGGAAGTAACAATTTTCCCTACCAAGATAGTCCAAATCATAGTCTTAAGCAGATGGACCTTTTCAAGTCTTGAAGAGGATTAATGACAATGCCTACAAGCTAAATTTACCAAGTAACTATACTAATATTAATGCTACTTTTAATGTTGTTAACTTATATTTATTTTATGTAGGTGATTCGAGGACATATGCTCTTGAGGAGGAGGGAATGATAGGGAATAAGATGTTGATCAAGTGCAACAAAGCAAGTATTCTTAAAATCCTTTGCAAGGAATTAGTAGTCGAATGACTAAGGCAAGGGCCAAAAGGGTAAAAGAGATTTTACAAGGCTTAATCACGGAGTTGTATCACAAAAAGCTAGTTTATAAGATTCTAAGGTTGTTTTAAAAGTTTCCAATGTTACACCAAGAATAATCACTTATCTTCATGTGCAAGATGATGGACAAGGCTAGAACTTGAATAACAAAGCTTAGAGTCCATGATATAAGTCTAAGCTACATGACCAAACTAAGGAAAGGCTCAATCCACATGCTTAGTTGTATTAAAGGGCTTATTTTTGTTTTGGGTTGCTAGATATTAAGTTAAGGCCTAATATACATGTAAAAGGATTAACTTCTTGGATATATTTAGGTTTATAGGTTTGGCCAAGTCTTCACACATTAGATAGGGTTTTCTCCTTTGACTTTTATACCTAGTTTTCATTAATTGTAGTTTTTTAAGAATTTCTACATCAAGGTACATTTGTATTCCTTAATTTAAGGAATTCCCTATCATTAAGGTCTTTTCTATATAAGTATGATTAGAAACACCTTTTCCATATAGAATTGTGATGCTTACATGCCTATATAAAGGATACAACTATGTAAAATGGAAATCAATAAGATTGAGGTATTTTTAAAAAGATTTGCTTTACTTTCTTGTATTCTTGGAAGAATACATTGTCTTGAATTATCAAAGAAGTGATCAACCTTTTTGTCATTTTAAGATTAAGACTTTTAGGACTTAGTTTCCTTAGATTTTAGATCTAATCAATCCAACTTGTTTCTTAACTTTCTAGGATATGCATAATAATTTGATTTAAGGGTTCCTTTCTCTTGAAAAGGAATCAATACCTAGTGGGTTGATTTAACTTTCTAGGATGTGCACTAGGTAGGTTGCCTAGTGGGTTCTTTATCAATACATTAGCCTCCATAGATCTCATCGTTTCCTTTCTCTTGAAAAGGAATCATCACTTGTATAAAAGAAAAAAAAAGAAAGATAAAAAATATTAAATATTGCGTTCATATTAAACTCACTAAGAAGGTCCAACTTATAGGCATTAGCATTAATCCTTATCCTTTAAGCTATAGATTTAAACGCTTTTTGAGTTGGGAACCTTTCCTAGTGCATGTGCACTTAAACCTAATCATTAGGTTGAAACATCACCTTCTTTTGCCATTTGTTGGCATGGGATACATTTTGCTTAGTTTATTTTATAATAGGCAACACTAAATTTGCAAGAGCTATGCTAGATTTAGGAGCATCAATTAATCTTATGTCATGCTCTCTTTATGCTTTTTTAAATCTTAGCCTTTTAAGAGAAACTGGTGTGACCATATAAGTCACTAATTGATTTATAAAAATTGATATGTGCAAGCTACACCAAAATTACTCTAATAAGACAAATAACAAGTTTGTAATTAAAGTGAGTCAAGGTTGAATTTTAATTAATAAGTTAACTAATGATCTTAGCGCTATTGAGTTTACACAAATAAGAGAGTAATGGGGAAGGAATTTGGTTTTAATTAAGCTAACAAAAATCAAAACAAAAAACTAATTCTAAATAAAATAAATAAATGAACATGCCTTTGACAATAAGGATATTTACACCACTAAATTTATACATTGATCATTAACATTAAAAATTATCAATTTTTTAATTGAATATTCAATTTAGAATAATGATAAGCTATATTATTCTAAATCTTTCTTTAGTTCATTATTAATTGAGATAAGGAGTGAACCTCCAAAAGTTGTGGCCTAAGGACTCAACACTGACAAGGAATGAAATAAGAATCTAAGAAAGCTAAATGAGATTTCAATCGTACAAGACTTAGATCCAATGTTCAAAGAAATATGAACCAAAGGTATACAAAAGGATATGGACACCATACTTAAAAAAAAAAAAAATGGACTTAAGAGTAATAAGTCAGGTTGGAATGCTATAAGACAATAATCTTTATAAGCTCTTAAAGTTCAATGAAAAACCCAAATAGAAAATTTTGCACTTCTTAATTCATATAATTGTTTGCTCCACATTATTTTACAAAGAAATGTCTATTTATAGACTAAAACAACAACCCTTATATTAGAGATAATAATAGACTCTTAAAATATAGGAACAATGCTATTTTATTGGAAAGGAACTAAACAATAATTTTTTACAAAAGTAGTTTAAGAATTTGGCATCTTGATTTGAAACTATGCTGCTTGGCATACCATGCAAATGCACAATCTCCTTGAAAAATAAATCCACTACATTATGTGCATCATCAATTTTATGGAATGGAATGAAATGTGTTATTTTTCAAAATTTGTCACATCAACAAAAATAGAATCTTTTCCTTTTTTGTTTTAGGTAAACTCGAAACAAAGTTTATAGAAATATTACCTTAATATAGGTAAAGGTTTATATAAGCTACAAGGGAAAACCCTAGATTTAGCTTATTTCATATGATACCCTTTCTGCACATAAATCTCATTGTGGCCAAAATAGATGCTAAGACATCTAAAGTTTTTCTACCATTAAAATTGATTATCAAATCACCTCTATGAGCCTTCTGCACGAGTAATACTCTTAAGGAACATATAGCACTCATAATATATTCTCTTTATATAAATAACCCTCATGCCTATAGAACTTTCTAAAAGCCATTTTATCACAAGTTCCATAAACATTAGCAAAATAAGGATCATTAGCATATGTCTTTAATTTACTTAAATCCTAGTAATTTTTCATCCAAAGTAGAAATAATGACATACCTTCGAGATAATGCATTAGCCACCACAATCTCTTTACCTTACTTATACTTAAACACATAATGCCTTGATGAATTCTACCTAATTAACATGTCACTTGTTTAATTTTCCTTACCTCTTCAGATTCTTCAAGGACTTATTCATGCAAAATAATGATGACATTAACTTTTGTGTCTATACCAAACATTTCATTCATTATGACAAGCACATCATTACAACTTTAGAACTCTAAATCAATTGAATTTCATCAAACAAAGGAGACATTGATCATAATTAACTTTTCTTATAAGGATTTAATTAATGAGATCCATGGAGGAGCTAATGTATGGAAAGTTTTTAAGGATATATTGAGCATTCAAAAAGGGCCAATGCCACATTTAAGAGATAAAAGAGGCACTTAGCAGGTTAATTAAAGAAGTTTGGGCCAAATAAGCTAATTCAAGCTTAAAGGGTAGCAAAGTGTATCCTAATATAAGTTGAGACTTAATTAATTATATAAACATCCTGAATAGGCTTGTGTAAAGTAATTGTAAGGGTTTATATAACAACTTGTAAATAGTAAGAGTAGATTTGTTGTCAACCTATTTAGTAAGTTTGTCCTTATCTATAGTGTTGTTCCCACAGCCTTGTATGAGTTATAATTGTTGTCAACCAAATTTAACTGTGTAAGCAGAAGTGGCTCATTCAAGCATTCAAGGGATGTGTTTTTCAGTAGAAAGAAAAGAGCAAGAAAAATAAATTAAGAAGAAGGATAATGCTAAATTTTGAATGGAACAGTAATATGAAGCCACGTGGGGGGGGCAAGAAAGGAAATTCATCGCGACTCCAGTAAACCCTACTAGGGTTTGCATAGAAGAGAGTATATAAACCAAGACTTATCTCTTGTTGAAGTAGCCACTATAAAAAAGTGAAACCAGGAAGAGAAGACAGCAGACCTAGTATCTATGAGACCACCCGAAAGAGAAGACAACAGACCTGATATCCGTGAGGCCACCAAAAGATAAAGCATACCAGACCTGGTATCCGTGAGACCACCTGGAAGAGAACAGAGCAGACCTAGTATCCATGAGACCACCTGGAAGAGAACATAGTAGACCTGGTATTCGTGAGACCACCCTAAAGAGAAGACAATAGACCAGAATGCATAACGTGAACCAGTAAACCAAAAACGTGAGGCAGGCCGAGAAACGTGAAATAGAAAATCAGAAATGTGAGGCAGGTTGAGAAATGTGAACCAGTAAACCAAAAACGTGAGGCAGGGTGAGAGACATCAAACACCAGACCAGAAACACGAAGCAAGCTGAGAGACATGAAATGCCAAACCAGAAATGTGAGGTAGATCGAGAGATGTGAAACGCCGGACTAGAAACGTGAGGCAGGCTATGAGCCGTGAACCAGCAAAACTAGAAGTATGGTGCAGGCCAAGAAATGTGAACCAGTAGACCAGGAGCATGGTGCAAGTCGAAAGATGTGAAACGGCAGACCAGATGTGCGAAGCAATCCGTAAGACGTGAAACGGCAGACCAGTAGCGTGAGGTAGGTCGTGAGACGTGAAATGACAGACTTGAAGCGTGAGTGCAGGCCATGAGACTGTGAGACAGTGAGACAGTGAGACCAGGAGTTGAGTGAGACAACCTAGACAAGAAATTCGGTGTAGCATTTGAGAGAACTCAACAAATTTCCATATTTCTTTAAGAGAGGTGAAAGAGTGTTTTGGTGATCTTCCAAGCAGTAGTGAAGCAGCCTATTCAAATCAAATAGAGGTAACACAAGCTAGAAGAAGGGTAAACACAGTAAGTGACACTCTTTGTATTGTGATTGCTTTGTTTTTCTAATAGTGAAAGGAGTAGAAGTTAAGAGATCTATTGTAATCATAGGGAATACCACACTGGTGTTCTCAAGTATAGTGGATTGTCTCGGTAGAGGAAGAATCAATACCACCTTGGAGTACATCACATTGACGGAACTATGTAAATCTCTTGTGTCCTTGCTTTGAATTTACATTATGTTTTTTGAATTGAGTTGTGAACACAACTAAAGCATCATCAAACCCAGAACCTAAAAGGAGACCTAGTCAAGAGCAACTAATTTGTCTAATAGGCAAGGTATCTGAAAGGTAACTTTGGGGACTATTATAATCAGTAGGTAATAATAGATTTACCTTACTTGAATATGGGAAAGAGTTCATTTTTGGCTTAAATTATCAGAGTTGTTTTTTTTTTAGGGGTGTGATATTGATTCACCCCCCTTCTTAGTATCACAAACTAGTAGATTCTAGGGTGAAGTTGGGAACTTCAATTGGTATCAGACCTCAGGTTCACTAGTTTGAAACTTAATAGCTGGGTGTACTAATTTGAAGGGTTTCAGAAGTTTTAACATGTTCAGCATATTGAGAAATGGATACCGGTACAAACACTAGCACAACTTACAACAAGAAGTTTCCAATCTTTAATGGAACCAACTACTATATGTGGAGAGCGAGAATACAGGTGGTATTTGCAACCATGGGCATGAACGTGGTGAAATCTGTATAGAAGGGTTTTGAGCCTCTAAAAGAAGGTAGAGATCCAACCCCAGAAGAATTAAGGCAGTTTGAGATCAATGGAATGGCCTCAAATGTTATCATTTCAGCATTGACAAATGCTGAATATGCTAAAGTTATGGATTGCAAATCTGCTAAGGAGATATGTGATAGCTTGCAGAAGGTCTATGAAGGTGATGGTATAATGAAAGAGGCCAAACTTCAAGTTTTCAAGGAGAGATATGAATCCCTTAGAATGTAGAAGAATGAGATAGTCCAAGAGTTCTTCACCAGGGTTATTGATGCTATAAACGACCTTAGAAGTCATGGGAAGCACAAGAAGGACTCATCTATTGTGAAGAAAATTCTGAGAATTTTGCCTCAAAGGTGGCAGCCATAATGGAGAGTAGAGATCTCAATTCTATGTCTCTGTATGATCTCCAGTGGAATCTCATTGCATATGAGATGAGAATAAAGCAACTGAAAGCTCCTCAACATCAAAGTTATCAAAGGATGCAGCTTTCAAAGCTATGAGACACTTGAAGATAAGAAAAGAGGAAGAATCATCCTGTGAAGATGATGATGATAAGGAAGAAAATGAAGGTGAAGTGTTGGCTTACTTCACAAGGAAATTCAAAAAGGGGTCTAAAAAGGGAAAAGGACAGTTGTCCTTGAGATGTTATCATTATGAGTAGATTGGACACTTTGCTTCTCAGTGTAAAGTAAAACTTGATGATGAAGATGAGGATGGTTATGATGAGTAGAATTCAAAATGGAGAAGACCATTATTCAAGTTAAGGAAGTCCAGCAAGAAGACTACTAACCCACAAAAGAAGAAGTGAGGCTCATTCAAGAGTTATGTGAGCCAAACAAAAGAAGCTGATGAGGAGGAAGATGTAAACCCATCAGATGAGCATGCCTTTATGGCATCAGCTCGATGTGGTAATTCAACCTCTGAAGAGGAAAAGGAGATTGATGAAGAAGAACCAGATCTTGAAGCTAAGTTAGAAACAGCTTCAAAAGAGATAATCAAAAGGGGCAAAACAATAAGAAGGTTGGAGGCCCATATAAAATAAGTTGAAGCAAAGATTGAGAAAACAGAAAGACAAAAGGATGAAATAAGGGCTGAACATATTGACTTAAAGAGAAGATTTGAAGAATAGATCAAAATATGTGAAGTCCTTACTATGAAGCTTGGCTCAAGGACTTCAACAATTGAAGAAATGGAGCTAGAGTTGTTGAGACTTCAACAACAACTCAAAAAGAGTGAAGAGAACTTACAAAAGTTTGAAATGGTAGGAGAAACAAGCTCTGTAAGAGAAAAGAAGAATGAAGAGAAAGTGCAGCAATTTGACACTACACTGCATAAAGAGAATGAGACTTTGCCACAGAAGTTGAAAGAGAAGGCTATGACTCAAGAGAAGATAACTTAAGAAGAGAAGACAATTATCAAACCCAAGCCAGGGCCAAAAATGATGTATGTGGTTAAAGAGCAATAACCCATAGGTACTATGTCTTAGAAAGAAAAGATTAATCAGCCAAGAATAGTGAAGGCTAAAGATAAAGAAGATTTAAAGAAGCAACGTAGAGTTGTAAACAAAATTGAAGAAAAGAAAGTCAGCCAGCCAAGGGCAATGGTTGAATAAAAGAAGGAGAAGAAGGTGGCTAAAATGAAAGCCATGCAAGCAAAGAAGCCAGCAACCTTAACTACACAGCAAGTAATGAACAAAAGAAAACAAGCTATGATTAGACCCAAGAAGAGGCAGTTTCATGGTTACTGTCTTTATTGTGAAGTTTGGGGTGATAAGGCAAGTAAATGCTGGTGGAGAAGGCCAGTATATGTCTCCAACTTGAGAAGATAAGATGCTGCATATAGGGGGAGAAAATACAAAATTCAAAGGAGAACACCTGTCGTGAGTTCTTACATATATTGTAAAAAGCAAGGACACACTGATAAGAAGTGTTAGTGGAAGCCCAAACCAGTGGTTTCAAAGAACAAGTTTGCTATAGTGGCAGACTTGGAATAGTGTGAAAGGTATAGGTAGGATGGCCATAATGTCAAGAGATGCATGGCACTTCTCCCCAAGCAAGAGAAGGCACACAATGGCATAATGAAAGTAATTGGTACAGTCAAAGTTGAGAAAAAGGAGAAAGCTATCATCAAGCTAGTTCAAAAGAAGGAATATAAAGTTAAAAAGGAGGTGGCTAATATAGCTAAAATTGTACTAAAGGTTGACTACAAGGATAAGCAGTGGATCCTTGATAGTGAATGCACTTCACACATGACGAGCGATAAGAGTAAATTATCAAAGCTGAACAAGTCAAGAGAAGCCAGAGTCAAGTTTGGCAATGATGATTCACTCAATATTAGTGGTCAAGGGTCAATAAATATTAGAAAAGGAAAGCTGAAAGATGTTCTACACATTAAAGGATTCAGATATAATCTAGCATCTATCGGCCAACTATGCAATGAAGACCATAAAGTAATATTCAAAAAAACAGGTTGCCAAGTAAAGAGTAAAGAAGGCAATACTATTGCAGCTGGGAAGAGAACAGCTGGAAATTTATATGTGATTAATGAGGACAAGACAAACAGCTGTTTACTTATAAAAGAAGAAGAAAATCAACTCTAACATAGGAGGCTGGGACACTTAACACAGAAAAACATAAGGAAGCTAACCACTACTCATGCAATTAGAGACATTTCAGACTTCTAGAGAGAGAGGGAGTATGTCTACTCAACATGCTCCAAAGGAAAATAGGTCAACAAGCAATATAAGACCAAAGAGTTCAGTTCTGAAGCATAGTGCTTGACATTGTACATATTGATTTGTGTGGGCCGATGAGAACAAAAGGGTTGAATGGTGAGAGGTACTTTATCTTGTTTGTTGATGATTATTCTAGAAGGACCTGCATCATACACCTCAAATACAAGTCAGATGTTTTGAAATGCTTCAAGAGATACAGAAGATTGGCTAAAAATGAGAGTGTAAAGAAGATCAAAGTATTGAGGTTAGATTAAAGCATTGAATTCACAAATGGAGCTTTTGAAGATTATCTTGAGAAGCATGGAATTCACCATCAGATGGCAGTAGTAAGAACACCTTAAAAGAACGGGGTGGAAGAGAGAAAAAATAGAGCTGTGGTTGAAATGGCATGAACTCTACTTTTGGAATCCAAGTTTCACACAAGATTTTGGATAGAAGCAACATTTACAGCTGTGCACCTACTGAACAGAGTTTTACTAAGGCCCAATATTGATAAGACTCCATATAAGCTATGGAGTGGAAAAAAGACAACAGCAAAGTATCTTAGAATTTTTAGCAGCCCATGTTTTGTGAAGAACAAGGAGCAAAACTTGGGAAAATTCCATGCTAAGTCAGATGAAGGCATCTTTGTGGGTACTCAGCAAAGACAAAAGGTTACAGAATTTTTTTGCATAAACTAGTAAATGTGGTCATTTTTAGTGATGTAAGAATAGATGAAAATTGGAAAACAATGCATAATGGAGAAGCTGAGGACAGTGAAGAAGATGACTTCAAGATAGATGAAGAATCAGACCAACACAAAGAAGAGGTAAAAGAAGTAAGTTCAGACTTAGAGAAGAGTGAGTTTGAAGATGAAGAAAAAGATTCTCTTGCAACTAAGACTGTGCAAGAGAGAAAGACAAAGAAAACATGGACTAGTGCTCATCAGGGAAATCAGATCATAGGTTATCCATCAACAGGAGTTACATCAAGAAGAAGAATTCTGGGAGGTACTACTTTAGTCTCATAAGTTGAAATGAAATCTGTTGAAGAGGCTGGGTAAGACAAAGCCTGGGTCAAAGCTATCAATGAGAAGCTAGATCAAATCAAGAAGAATGAAACATGGGAGCTAGTTCCATGACCCACTAACAAAAATGTCATAGGAACAAAAGACAATTGTTAGAGAAGAATGGCTTCTTGTGCAGGATGTACCTAGGTGATATGGATACAAAGTCAATTGGCCGATTTGGGTGTTGAAGTGAAGTTACTAGTGAGTGTACTTTGTGATAATCAAAGTGCAGTAAGAATCCAATTCAACATTCAAGGAGCAAGCATATTGACATCCAATATCACTTTATCAAGGATTAAGTGGAAGAGGGCACAATTTAGTTGCAGTATGTCAACACTAAAGATCAAATCTCAAATATTCTAACTAAACCTCTGTCCACAGAGCTGTTTGACAAGCACAGAATGAGTCTGTTTGTGCAAATGCCTCCGCAAGTCTGAAGTTCAGGTGAATACTCCATCTCTACTTTATAGGTTTTTCAAATTTGTAATTGGTTGGCAAAGGGGGAGAGAAGCAACAGTGCAGGGGAGCTGTTAAGGAAGGGGGAGTGCATATTTAGGGGGAGTTGTAATCCATCTACTTCTGGATTATTAGTCTAAGAAGATTGTGAAGGATTGCTGCATAATGGCTTTTGTTGTAAGTGTTGCCAATAATTACAAAGGGGGAGATTGTTGTTCTTATAGCCTTGTACAAGTTGTAATTGTTGTCAACTAGATTTAAGTGTGCAAACAGAATTGCTCATTTAAGCATTCAAGGAATGAGTCTTTTAGTAGAAAGAAAAGAACAAGAAAAATAAATTAAGAAGGGGGATAATGCTGAATTTTGAATGGAACAATAATATGAAGCCACATGGAGGGGCAAGAAAGGAAATTTGCCACGGCTCCAAGAAACCCTACTAGGGTTTGCATAGAATGGAGTATATAAACCAAGACTTATCTCTTTGTTGAAGCAGCCACCATAAGAAAGTGAAACCTGAAAGAAAAGATAGCAGACTTGGTATCCATGAGACCACCCGAAAGAGAAGACAATAGATATGGTATCTGTGAGACCACCTGGAAGAGAAGATAGCAAACTTGGTATCCATGAGGCCACTAGAAGATAGAGCAGTAGACCAGAAATGTGAGGCAGGCTGAGAAACGTGAACCAGCAGACCAAAAACATGAGGCAGGCCGAGAAACATGAACTAGAAAACCAGAAAAGTGGGGCAGGCTGAGAGACATGAACTAGTCAAACCAGAAGTGTGGTGCATGCCAAGAAACGTGAACCAGTAGACCAGGAGTGTGGTGTAAGTTGAGAGACATGAAATGGCAAACCAGAAGCATGAGGCATTCCTTGAGACGTGAAACAGTAGACCAATAGCATGAGGCAAGCTGTGAAACGTGAAACGGCAGACTTGAAGTGTAAGTGCAAGCTGTAAGACGATAAAACAGTGAGACCAGGAGTTAGGTGAGGCAACCTAGAGAAGAAATTTGGTGTAGCATTTGAGAAAACTCAACGAATTTCCAGATTTCCTTAAGAGAGGTTAGAGAGCATTTTGGAGAGAGAATGAAAACCATGCAATGAAAACCTTAAGGTAATATTCACAAAAATAGGTTGCCAAGTAAAAAGTAAAGAAGGTAATACTATTGTAGCAGGAGAGAGAACAGCTGGAAATTTGTATGTAATTGATGAAGAAAGAGATCCCCTTGCAACTAAGACTGTGCAAGAAAGAAAGCCAAAGAAAACATGGATTAGGGCTCATCAAGAAAATCAGATCACATGTGACCCATCAATAAGAGTTACAACAATAAGAAGAATTGTAGGAGCGACTACTTTACTCTCACAAGTTGAATCTAAATCTGTTGAAGAGGCTACACAAGATCTAACTAAATCTCTGTCCACAGAGTTGTTTGAAAAACACAGAATGAGTCTGTTTGTGCGAATGCCCCCTCAAGCTTGAAAATGAGGTGAATCTTCTATCTTTACTTTGTGAATTTTTTAAATTTGTAATTAGTTGGCAAAAGGGGAGAGAAGCAACAGTGTAGGGGGAGCTGTTAAGAAAGGGGGAGTTCATATTTAGAGGGAATTGAAACTGCTGTATAGTGGCTTTTGTTATAAGTGTTGCCAACAATTACAAAGGGGGAGATTGTTGTTCCCACAGCCTTGTATGGGTTTTAATTATTGTCAACTAGCTTTAAGTGTGCAAGAAAGTAAAGCCACATAGAAGGTAAAGAAGGTAAAAGCCACATAGAGGGGCAAGAATGTAAAAGCTACATGGAAGGGTAAGATAGTAAATTTGTCGCAAATGCGTAAATAAGCCCTATTATGGTTTCATGGAAGATAGTATATAAAGACCTTGGAAGACAAAATTAGGGTAAGGCCAACACAATTGAATACATGAAAAAAGAATAGGAGCACAGAAATTGAGCATTTAGCAACCACACGGCAAAAAGAAGAGGAGCATGGCAAAGAAAAATCCAACAGCCAAATAGGAGAAGGAGAGAAAAACCATATACGACCAAGTAAAGGGTGGAGAAAAAGGAAAACCCAACCTTGGGAGAGAGAGAAAGTGGTGAACGGCCAAGTGAAAAGGACGGACAATAACCAAAATATATAGTCAAGAGAGAGAGAAAGAGGAAGCCGTTGGATAAAGAGAAAGAAAACACTTGTAAGAGGTCAAACCAAGGTGAGTCAGAGATTGAGCTTTGGAACAGCAAACCTAAAGCAACCAGGCAACCAAGGTGATCACTTGGCAAAACCCTACAAGACGAAGAACACCACCGAAAAGGAAGAGAGAGTCCTCCAACACAAGAGACAATCGGCAAAGCACAAAGGCTGGATGGCAAAACCAGCACAGCAAAACACATTGTGGATGACAAAGGAGAGTGACTGGCCAAAGGAGACATACGTCCAAAATAGCATAGAAAAACAAAGAATGGATGGCAAGAGAGAACACGGAACAGAGGAACTGGCCAAAGTAGTAAAGCAAAACAGGGGATATCTAGCCAAATGATCTCTCGGCAAAAACCAGCAAAACGGAAAAATAGAAAAAACAGAGCACCCGGCTTGATGGTGAGAAAGACAACCCATGAGAGATGATACATCCTAGAAGAGAAAATGTAAACACTACCTGGAGAGAAACAGACAGGAATGTACGACGGCTGAAACCAGAAACAAACAGGCCGTGTGACTTAAACCAGAAAAATCAAAAGAGCAATGTAGGCTAACAAACATGCAACGGCAGTGACGGAGGCTGTGTGACTTGAACCAAGCTGTTTGGAGGTGTTAAACAAACAAGTGCAAACTAGAAACATGGGTGAGGCGTATGACCAGCAAGGCGTGCAAACCAGAAACGTACGTGAGGCGTGTGACCAGCAAGGTGTGCAAACCAGAAATGTACGTGAGGCATGAAACCAGCAAAGGGTGCACACATGAGATGTGTAACGCCAAACCAGAAACGTGAGGCAGGTTGTGAGATGTAGAACGGCAAACCAAAAACATGAGGCGAGCCGTGAGACAAGGAGATGGGGGAGACAGTGAGACAGTGAAAGCAGGAGTTGTGTGAAACAACGTAGAAAAGAAATTCGGTGAAGCATGTAAAGAACTCAACATATTTCTGGATTTCTTCAAGAGAGGTTAGATAGTGTTGCGGTGAACTTCTAAGTGGCAGTGGAGCAACCTTTCAATTCAATAGAGGCAAGACAAGCTAGAAGATGGGTAGACATAGTAAGTGACACTCTTTGTATTGTACTTGCTTAGTAATTGCAATATTGAAAGGAGTAAAGAATTATGACATCTATTGTAATTTGAATTCTTAAGTATAGTGGATAGTCTCGGTAAGGGAGAGTCCCTACCACCATGGATGTATGTCACATTGACGAAACCATGTAAATCTCATGTATCCTTAATTTACTTTACATTCTTTGTTTTGAATTGAGTTGTGAACGCAACTAAAGTATCAGCCAACCCATAACCTAACGAAGACCTAAACAAGAACATCCAAATTGTCTATTAGGCAAGGTGTCTGTAAGGTGACTTTGGGGACTATTGTGATTAGTAGATAGCAATAGATCTACCTTAGTCAAGTCTGAGAAAGAGTTCACTTTTAAGAAGAGGTTGAATTTGTTCACTTTCCTACAAATTGCAAATTATGGTGATACTGATTCACCCCCCCTCTCAATATCACAAACTAGCAGATCCTAGGGAGAAGTCGGGAACTTCACTGTTCCACTTGATCTTTGATGAAGTGATACCAGATGTAAATATGCTTGCTCCTCAAATGTTGAACTATATTCTTGTTGAGATTAATAGCGCTTTGATTATTACAAAGTACACCCACTGGTAACTTCACTTCAACACCTAAGTCTACCAATTATCTTAGCATCCATACCTCCTGTATATATGTTGCACAAGCAGCCATATACTCAACCTCAGCTGTGCTCAAAGCAAACTGTTTTGCTTTCTACTTAACCATGTAACACACTTTGAACCCAAGTAGAAGCTACAGTCACTAGTTGATTTTCTATCATCTATACTTCTTGCCCAGTCTGCATTAGTGTATGCTTGTAGTTTAACAATATCCATGGCTAGGTACCACAAACCCATTTCCAGTGTTCCTTTAAGGTACCTTAGGATTCTTTTCACTGCCAACACATGAGACTCCTTAGGATTAGCTTGGAATTTAGTGGCAGTGCACATAGCTTGCATAAGATCAGGCCTTGATGCTATAAGGTATAGAATGCTCCCTATCATCTTCCTGTACTATGTAAGGCTAATACTTCTTCCCTCTTGATCTTTTGTTAACTTGCAACCCACTATCATAAGGGTATTGACAGGTCTGCTATCCTCCATGCCATACCCTTTCAGCATCTCTATGGCATATTTCATCTAAGAAATAAAAATACCTTCTTCACACTGCTTTATCTGTAATCCAAGAAAGTACATCATTTCTCCAATCAATGACATCTCAAATTCCTCACTCATCTTCTGTGCAAAATCTTGGCATAGCTCAGAGTGATCACCTCCAAAGATGAAGTCATCTACATATACTATGCTAATCAATTGGCCTTTCTCAAAGTTGAACAGATATAGGTTATTATCAACCATTCCTCTTTCGAAGTTCAACTTTCTCAAGTACGCATCCAGCCTACTGTACCATACAAGGCTTTCTTTAGCTTGTACACATGTGTCTCATCCTCACTGATTTGTACTCCATCGAGTTGTTCAATATACACTTCTTCTTTTAGGAGCCCATTTAGAAAGGCAGATTTCACATCCATCTGATAGACTTTATACCTCTTGTGTGCTTCCAAAGCTAAGTACATTTTGATAATTTCTAACCTTGCTACTGGTGCAAAGGTTTCATCAACATTTATCCCTTCTATCTAAGTGTAGCCTTTGCACACCATCCTGACCTTGTTCCTCACCAACTTGCCATCTTCATTGTGTTTATTCCTAAACACCCATTTTGTTCCTATGACATGCTTATTAATGGGTCTTAGAACCAGCTCCCATGTATCATTCTTCTTAATTTGATCCAGCTCCTTATTGATAGCTTTGACCCAAGATTTATCTTGAATAGCCTCTTCAACAGATTTAGGTTTAACTAATGAGAGTAAAGCACTAGCTCCCACAATTCTTCTTCTTGTTGTAACTCCTGCTGATGGGTTACCTACAATCTGATTTCCTTGATGAGAATTGGTCTATGTCTTCTTTATCCTTCTCTCTTGCACAGTCTTAGTTACAAGAGAATCTCTTTCTTCATCTTTAGACTCACTTTTCTCTGAGTCTAAACCTACTTCTTCTTCCTTTTCTTTAGGTTGGTCTGATTCTTCATCTATCTTGAAGTTATCTTCTTCATTGTCCTCAGCTTCTCCATTCTGTATTGTTTTCCAGTTCTCATATATTCTCACATCACTGGACATGATCACTTTTCCCAGCTTGTGCAGGAAAACTCTATAGCCTTTTGTCTTTGCTGAGTATCCCACAAAGATGCCTTCATCAGACCTAGCATCAAACTTTCCCAAGTTTTTCTCATTGTTCTTCACAAAACATAGGTTTCCAAAGATTCTGAGATACTTAGTTGTTGTCTTCTTCCCACCCCATAGCTCATATGGAGTCTTATCAGTATTGGGCCTTAGTAAGACTCTATTCAATAGTTGTACAGTTGTAAATGTTACTTCTGTCCAAAATCTTGTGTGAAGCTTGGATTCCAGCAGTGGAGTTCTTGCCATTTTACCCACATCTCTATTTTTCCTCTCTACCACCCCATTCTGTTGAGGTGTTCTTGCTGCTGCCATCTGATGGTGAATACCATGCTTCTCAAGGTAATTTTTAAAAGCTTCATTTGAAAATTCAATGCCTTGACCTGACCTCAATACTTTGATCTTCCTTCCACTCTCATTTTCAGCCGATCTTCTATATCTCTTGAAGCAATTCAGAACTTCTGACTTGTGTTTGAGGTGTATGATATAGGTCCTTCTCGAATAATCATCAACAAATAAGATGAAGTACCTCTCACCATTCAACCCTTTTGTTCTCATTGGTCCACACAAATCAGTATGCCAATTTTAAGCACTGCTTCAGAACTGAACTCTTTGGTCTTATACTGCTTTCTAGCATGTTTTCCTTTAGAGAATGCTGAGCAAACATACTATCTCTCTCTCTCCTGAGGTCAGGAATGTCTTTGATTGCATAAGTAGTAGTCAACTTCCTCATATTTTTCTATGATAAGTGTCCCAACCTCCTATGCCAGAGCTGATTTTCTTCTTTTGTAAGTAGACAATTGTTTATCTTGTCCTCATCAATCATGTACAAATTTCCAGCTGTTCTCTTCCCAGTTGCAACAGTATTTCCTTCTTTACACTTTACTTGGCAACATGTTTTTGTGAATATCACTTTGTGGTCGTCATTGCATAGTTGGCTGACAGATGCTAGATTATATCTGAGTCCTTCAACGTGTAAAACATCTTTCAACTTTCCTTTTCCAATATTTACTAACCCTATCGACCCTTGACCACTGATGTTAAATGAATCATCATTACCAAACTTGACTCTGTCTTCTCTTGATTTGTTTAGCTTTGATAATTTACTCTTGTCTCCCATCATGTACGAAGTGAATCCACTATCAAGGATCCACTGCTCATCCTTGCAATTAGCCTTTAGTGCAATTTCAGCTATATTAGCCACCTCCCTTTTCCCTCTATATTCCTTCTTTTGAACTGGTTAGAAGATAGGTTTCTCCTTTTTCTTAGCTTTGACTGCATCGCTTGTTTTCACTATGCCTTTTTCTCTTGCTCAGGGAGAAGCATCATGCATCCCTTAGCATTATGGCAATCCTACTTCATACTATAGCCACCTCCTTTTTTCCTCCATATTCCTTCTTTTGAACTGGTTAGAAGATAGCTTTCTCCTTTTTCTCAACTTTGACTGCATCGCTTGTTTTCACTATGCCTTTTTCTCTTGCTCAAGGAGAAGCATCATGCATCCCTTGGCATTATGGCAATCCTACTTCATACTATTCCAAGTCTGCCAATATAGCAAACTTGTTCTTTGAAGCTACTAGTTTGGGCTTCCACCAACAATCCTCATCAATGTGTCCTTGTCCTTTACAGTATGTGCAAGAACTCATGACAGGTTTTCTCCTCTGAGTTTTGTATTGTCTCCCCCTGTATAGTATCTTCTCAAGTTGGAGACATATACTAGCCTTCTCCACCAACAGTTACTCGTCTTATGACCCCAAACTCCACAATAAAGGCAATGACCTTGAAATTGCCTCTTCTTGGGTTTGATCACAGCTTGTCTTTTTCTATTCATCACTTGCTGTGTAGGCAACATAGCTGGCATCTTTGCTTTTGTGATTTTCATTTCAGCCACCTTCTTCTCCTTCTTCTGTTCAGCCATAGCCATTTGCTGGCTAACTTTCTTTTCTTCCTCTTCAAAGGTTGAGCTACCACTTTGAGCTAACACCATAAAGGCATGCTCATCTGATGAGTCTTCATCTTCCTCTTCATCAACTTTTTATATCTGACACACATAACTCTTGAATGAGCCTCTCTTTTTCTTTTGTGGGTTGGCAGTCTTCTTACTGGACTTCTTTGATTTGAATGATGATCTTCTCCATCTTGAATTCTGCTCATCATCACCATCCTCATCTTCATCATCAATTTTCACTTTGCACTGAGAAGCAAAATTTCCAATATGCCCACAATGATAACATCTCAAGGACAACTGTCCTTTTCCCTTCTTAGACCCCTTTTCGAATTTCCTTGTGAAGTAAGCCAATACTTCACCTTCACTTTCTTCCTTATCATCATCATCATCCTCACTGTATGTCTCTTTCTCTTCTTTTATCTTCAAGTGTTTCATGGCTTTGAAAGCTGCCTCCTTTGATACCTTTGTTGTTGCAGAGCTTTCAGCTGACTTTATCCTCACTCATATGCAATGAGATTACACTAGAGATCATACAGAGACATAAAAGTAAGATCTCTACTCTCCTTTATGGTTGCTACCTTTAAGGCAAACCTCTAAGATAGAATTTTCAGAATTTTCTTCGCAAACAATAAGTCCTTCTTGTTCTTCCCATGACTTTTCTGGTCATTTATAGCATCAATAACTCTGGTGAAAAACTCTTGAATTATCTCATTCTTTTGCATTTTGAGAGATTCATATCTCTCCTTGAACACTTGAAGTTTAGCCTCCTTTATTCAGCCATTACCTTTATAGACTTTCTACAATCTGCCTCATATCTCCTTGGGATATATTGAGATATCCCATTTAGCATACTTAGCATCTGTCAATACTAAAATGATGACATTTGAGGCCTTCCTATTTATCTCAAATTGCCTTAACTCCTTTAGGGTTGGGTCTTTACCTTTTTCCAGAGCCACAAAACCCTCCTATACGCATTTCACCATGTTCATGACCATGGTTGCAAATACCACTTACATCTTGCTCTCTATATATGGTAGTTGGTTCTGTTGAAGATTGGAACCTTCTTGCTGTAAGTGGTGCTAATGCTAGTACCGGCTTCTATTTCTCAATATGCTTAACAAGTCAAACTTTTAGATCCCTTTAAACTAGTACACCAAGCTGTTAAGTTTCAAACTGGTGAACTAGTGCTTTGATACTAATCAAAGTTCCCAACTTCTCCCTCAGATCTACTAGTTAGGAAAGATGTGGTGAAGACTCGCATCCAAAGGAGTGCAAAGGAAAACACCTACACATGCTCCTACATTCGGCCAAAGAAGAAGAAGTGGAAGAGAAACAACTATGGTTATGGAATTAGATTTAAAAGCTTCCAAGAAAGAAAAGTCATGGATCCTAGATAGTGGCTGCTCTTCACATATGATAGAAGACTCCAAGATGTTGAAGGGATTAGCAAAATATGATGGAGAGTCAGTCAAATTTGGCAACAATGGTGCCTTAAAGATTCAAGGTATTGTGCTGCTAAAATTGGTGCAGAAAAACTAAAATCGAAAGAAGTGCTTTATGTTGAAGGGCTAAAACATAATTTTATCAGTGTTAGCCATCTTTGTGATGATGGACATGAAGTCACTTTCAACAAGAGTGGCTGCATAGTAAAGAGATTAAGAGATGGTGCTATTCTTACTAAAGGTGAAAAAACAAATGAAAACTTATACCAAGTTTCTAGAAGTAACACATGCTACATGAGCACCAAAGATGAGAACTTGTTACATCATAGAAGATTGGGACATCTTGGACAAAAGGAGTTGAACAAGTCATCCAAAAAAGAAGTTGTAAGAGATGTACCCAAGCAAAAAGGAGAGAGAGATACAATTTGTAGTACGTGTCAAAAAGGAAAGATGGTGAATGCTCCCTACAAAAATGTGGAGATTCAAACAAAAAAGCCATTGGAGCTCATCCATTTGGATGTTTGTGGGCCTATGAGATAAAGATCAACAAAGGGTGATAGTTACTTTATCTCCTTTATTGATTATTTTACAAGAATGACATGCATTCTATTTTTGAAACATAAGGCTTTCAATAATTTCAAGAGCTACAAAAGGCTAGTTGAAAATCAATTGGGGGGAAAAATTAAAAGGCTCAGGATAGAAAATAGGACAAAATACACATGTAGTGAATTTGAAGATTATTTGGAGAACCATGGAGTGAAGCATGAATATGCTAGTCCATACACACCCCAAAAAATAAAATGGCCGAAAGGAAGAATAAAAGCCTAGTGGAGATGGCAAGAGCCATGTTGGCTGAGCATGGTACTTCACATGGCTACTAAAGAGAGACTATCACCACTGTAACTCAAATTCAAAACAAATGTCTAATGTGACCACATATAGAGAAGACACTTTATGAGTTGTGTTATGGAAAGAAGCCAAGTGTAAAACACTTTAAAGTCTTTAGAAGCCTATGCTTTATTAAAGTCAAAGGCAAGCATCTTAGCAAATTTGATGAGAAGGCTGATGAAGGCATATTTTTGGGCTATATACCAAAAGGAAGAGGCTTCAGATGCTACAACAAAAGGTTACTGAAAATGATGGACAACTTTGATGTTAACGTGATTACAAATGGTTCTACAATGCAATTGCAGCATAAGGAAGCTAAAGATTTCATGTATGACAACTGAAAAGAGTCTGAAAGTCATGAATCTGAGGCCATGCAACATGAGGAAGATGTTGATTCTCAAGTTACAAGAGATAAAGATGAAGAATCAAAGCATTCCCAAGCTTATAGAAGAGTCAGAGCCAAAGTTGAGGCCAAAAATATTATTGGCAATAAAAAGGACTTTGTGTAGATTAGAAGAAGACTAAGAAGTGGAGAACAAACCTCATTGATTTCTAAGGTTGAATCCAAGTTAGTGGAAGAAGCACTGAAGCACAAGGAATGGGTGTGTGCCATGAATGAAGAGCTTGATCAAATTAAAAAGAACAACACTTGACGTTTAGTACCTAGACCTAAAGGGAAAAACAACATTGGAACCAAGTGGAGTTTTAGAAATAAGCTCAATGAAAAAGGTGAGGTTGTAAGGAACAAGGCAACACTTGTCTATAAAGGCTACTCATAAGTAAACGGTGTTTAGTTTAAAAGGACTTTTGCTCCTGTGGCTAGACTTAAAGCAATCAAAATATTCATGGCCATTGTTGGTCAAAGGAACTACAAAGTTTATCAGATAGATGTAAAGTCTGCATTTTTTAATAGAGAGCGTGAAGAAGAGATATTTATCAAATAACCTGATGGTTTTATACTTGATCATGATGGTTCAAGTGTGTGTAGATTGAACAAGGCTTTATACAACTTAAAGTAAGCTCTAAGAGCATGGTATTCCAATTTGGATACATGCCTTAAAAATATAAAGTCTAGAAAAGGGAATGTGGACAACAACTTCTACATAAAGGAAGATAACTAGGGCTAGTTAATTGTTGTGGTTTATGTTGATGACATAATTTTTTACTACAGAAGAGCGAGGCTAGAATTTTTCTCTCCCAAGAAATGTATGCTTGTAAACTATTAAAAAGGTTTAGGATGGAGAACTCTATAGAAGTAAGCACTCCTATCACAGTTAGATTCAAGTTAAATAAGGATAAAGAAGGCAACATGGTTGATCAAAAGGAATATAGAAAGGTGATTGGAAGCTTACTGTATTTTATAGCATCAAGGTCTAATCTTGTCTTATCTGTAACAATTTAACCTAGATTTCAAAGTAAGCCCAAGGAATCTCATCTTGTGGTTGCTAAGAGAATTTTGAGACATGTGAAGGGCACAACAAATTATGGGCTGCTTTATGACAAAAATAGATAGCTTAATTTGTATGGGTATATAGATACTGATTAGGTTAGAAATTATGATGATAGAAGTTCAATGTCAAGTGGTGCATTTTATTTGGGTAGTATATGTGTTTTATGGCATAGCAAGAAGCAAAATTCAGTGATTCTAAGTACTGCAGAGGCTAAACATGTGGTAGCTACTCAGGCGTGTACTCAATTGCTATGGATGAAACAATAACATCAAGATATAAAGGTGGATGTGCAGTTACCATTGCTGATTGGTTATGACAATCAATGTGCCATCCATTTAAGTCACACAGCTAGTCCATTTCTGGTTTCAGCCGTCGCATGTTCCTGTCCATTTCTCTCAAGATGGTGTTTATGTTTTCTCTTCTAGGATGTATCATCTCTCACAGGTTGTCTCTCTCACTGTCCAGCCGGGTGCTCTATTTTTTTTGTTTTTCTGTTTGTTGTTTTTGCCGAGAGATCATTTGGTTGGATATCCCCTGTTTTGTCGTTTACTACTTTGGCCAGAGGCCAGTTCCTCTATTCTTTGTTCTCTCTTGCTGTCTGTTCTTTGTTTTGTTGTGCTGTTTTAGACGTATGTCTCCTTTGGCCAGTCACTTTCTTTTGCCGTCCACTATTTGTTCTGCTGTGCTGGTTTTGCTGTCAAGCCTTTGTGTTTTGCCGATTGTCTCTTGTGTTGGATGGACTCTCTTTTCCTTTTCTCTGGTGTTCTTCAACTTGTAGGGTTTTGCCGAGTGATCACCTTAGTTGGCCGGTTGCTCTAGGTTTGCCGTTTCAAAGCTTAATTTCTGACTCACCTTGGTTTGACCTCTTACAAGTGTTTTCTCTCTCTTCATCTGACGGTTTCCTCTTTCTCTCTCTCTCGACTATATATTTTGGTTACCATCAATCCTTTTCACTTGGCCATTCACCACTTTCTCTCTCTCCCAAGGTTGGGTTGTCCTTTTTCTCCACCCTTTACTTGGTCTTATATGGTTTTTATCTCCTCCTCCTATTTGGCCATAGGATTTTTCTTTGTCGTGCTCCTCTTCTTTTTGCCGTGTGGTTGCCAAATCCTCAATTGTCGTGCTCCTCTTCTTTTTGTCGTGTATTCAATTGTGTTGGCCTTACCCTAATTTTGTCTTCCAAGGTCTTTATATACTATCTTTCATGAAACCGTAATAAGGCTTACTTGCGGTAAATTTACTAGCTTGCCCCTCCATGTTGCTTTTACATTCTTGCCCCTCCATGTGGCTTTTAACTTTTTGCTTTTTTATGTGGCTTTACTTTCTTGCACACTTAAAGCTAGTTGACAACAATTACAACCCATACAAGGCTATGGGAACAACAAATAGTGTACAATTCAGTTGGAGTATGTTGGTACTAAAGATCAAATTTCAGATATTCTAACTAAATTTCTGTCCATAGAGCTATTTGAAAAGCACAGATTGAGTCTATCTGTGCAAATGCTTCCTCAAGCCGAAAGTTCAGGTGAATCTTCTATCTCTACTTTGCGAGTTTTTCAGATTTGTAATTGGTTGGCAAAGAGGGAGAGAAACAATAGTGCAAAGGGAGCTGTTAAGAAAGGGAGAGTGCATATTTAGGGGAAGTTGAAACTGCCGCATAGTAGTTTTTGTTATGAGTGTTGCCAATAATTATAAAGGGAGAGATTGTTGTTCCCACATCCTTGTATGGGTTGTAATTGTTGTCAACTAGGTTTAAGTGTGCAAGAAAGTTAAGCCACATAGAAGGGCAAGAAGGTAAAAGCCACATGGAGGGGCAAGAATATAAAAGTCACATGGAAGGGCAACACAATAAATTTGCCCTCCTTATTAGGGTTTTATGTTTTATGGAGGAGTATATAAAGGCCAACATAAGAGAAGCACAGGTTGGCAAATTGAGCAAATCGGAGCAGACTGTCGGAAGGAGAGAGAAACCCAATGGCCAAAACAGACGGTCGCCAAAAGAAAAGGGAGCTGGATGGTAGAATAAAGAGTGCACGGCAAGGAGACAACACAGCAAA
Source organism: Ceriops decandra (assembly GCA_020615895.1). Lineage (NCBI taxonomy): Eukaryota > Viridiplantae > Streptophyta > Magnoliopsida > Malpighiales > Rhizophoraceae > Ceriops > Ceriops decandra. The sequence goes on from JAHLGO010000258.1 coordinate 8,487,452, forward strand.
GACGTGGACAACAAAATGAGTCGATGGCAAAATAGAGTAGATAGTGAGAGAGATCAGGCTAGACGGTGAGATAGATCCGGCTGGATGGTGAGAGAGATCTGACTGAATGAAGAGAGTGAAACCATAAGCAAAACACAATCAGGTCGAAAGGGAGAAAATACAACGACAGACGAAGAGAGAAACACCACTAAAAGAGCAGACAGCAGATTTGAGATGGCATGAGACAAATAGACGACATGGCAAAGGAGAGAAAATCAGCTAAAAGAGAGAAAACCAGAGACAGAAAAGGAGAGAGCTGACGGCAGAACTAGGGTGGATGAAGAAAAGCATACCACCGTTTGGAAGAAAACCAGAAATGGTCAGGTGAGAGCAGGCTGCAAAATAGTAAGACCGTGGAACTAGGAGATGGGTGAGACCATGAGATGGTGAAAGCAAGAGTTGTGTTAAATAACATAGAGAAGAAATTCGGCAAAGTATCGAAAGAACTCAACATGTTTCCAGATTTCGTTAAGAGAGGTTAGAGAGTATTACGGTGAACTTCTAAGTGGCAGTGAAGTAGCAATTTAATTCAATAGAGGCAAGATAAGCTAGAATAAGGGTTGACATAGTAAGTGACACTCTTTGTATTGTACCTGCTTAGTAATTACAATTGTGAAAGGAGCAAAGGATTAAGACATCCATTGTAACTAGAATTCTCTAGTATAGTGGATAGTCTCGGTAAGGGAGAGTGCCTACCACCATAGATGTACATCACATTGACAGAACCACATAAATCTCATGTGTCCTTAATTTGCTTTACATTCTATGATTTCAATTGAGTTGTGAACACAGCTAAAGTATCAACCAACCCATAACCTAACAAAGACCTAAACAAGAACATTCAAATTGTCTATTAGGCAAGGTGTATGAAAGGTGACTTTAGGACTATTGTGATTAGTAGGTAGTAATAGATCCACCTTAGTCGAGTCTAAGAAAGAATTTGATTTTAAGAAGAGATTGAAGTTGTTCGCTTACCTGTGAATTACAAATTGTGGTGATATTGATTCACCCTCCTCTTAGTATCACAAACTAGTAGATCTTAGGGAGAAGTTAGGAACTTCACACTTGAATTTTCAACTTTAGAATAACTGAATTACTTTGTTCTCCTACTTGGGACCGGCTTATCAGCATCCTCACTATTTGTCTCTCTTCTCTTTAAGTGGTTCACGATAAAGTGCCTAATTGCTCTGCACTTAAAGCACTTCAAGGGTAATTTTCCCTTGTACTTTCCTTTTCCTTTCCTCATATTGTTGGTAATGTATGTCATGACTTTCTCTAGTTTAGTATCACTATCTTCTTCTTCAGAGCTGCTGTTAAATTCTTCTTCATGGTCTTTAATCTTTAGCTTTTTCATTTCCTTGAAGGCTAGTTCCTTCTCCACTTTGGACTTATTCTCTTTCTTCATTAGGGGTATTATCATTTTATAAGCCACCAATATACTATGCAAATCATCTAAAGGTAGCCTATCCAAATCTTTATCTTCTATGGAGGAAACCTTAATAGCATTGTAAGCTTCCAATAAGGTTCTAAATATTTTTCTTACCACAATAGCATTGTTGATCTTCTCTTTATAGCCTCTGATGGAGTACATAATTTTGTTGACTTTAGGAAGAAGGCATCCATAGACTCATCATTTTGCATCTTTATGTCTTCAAATCTACTCCTTTAGATTTGTAGCTTGGCTTCCTTCACAACCTTGCCCCCTTAATAAATGATCTTCAATTTGTCCTAAATTTGTTTGGTAAGGAAAGGCATTTCTAGCCTTTCCATGACACTCCAAATTCTTCTTATCATCAAGCATCACAGCATCAACAAGGATGAAGCCACTAATAGCAAACTCGAACACATTATGCCTGAGTGACATTAGATATGGAAGCATTTTATTCTTCCATAACTGATAATTTTGTCCATCAAAAGTAGGAATACCCTTGTTGTTAACATTGTTCATGCTATCTATGATACCAATTAGCAATAGAGATAAAAATTCACAACAGCAATAAACAATCTCATATCAAAGTAGATAAATTGGATCAACAGAGGGAACCGACTCTGATACCACTTAATGAGTACTTTTTTAGATCTCACACTGAAAAGGGGAAAGGGTGAATCAATATGAGATGCTTGTTTTTATAAATCTTTTTGCTTTATGTGAGAGTGGTCGTATGGATATCAATCAAATGCAAGCACCTCAGAGCACATGAAATTTTTTACGTGGTTCACCCATAATGTGATAGGATCACTCCTAAATTACATAATCCACTCTTGTTGTCAAAGGATATAGTTACCGTGTGGAAGGATCTCTCCTTAACCACTTGTGGAAGGATTTCTCCTTAACCACTTATAATGATCTCCTGATCACTCAATGAATTGATCTCCCAATCACTCCAAGGGTATCCCACCCTTTCTCAACAAGTTTATCAAAAGGTTTATGACTAACACTTTCCGGAGAAGGGTCACTCAATGTGTATAAGCTATTAGTGCAAAACATGGATTGACTGATACTTTAGTTGCATTCACAACTCAATTCAAATCACAGAACGTAAAGCAAATTAAGAATACATGAGATTTATGGGGTTTCGTCATGGTGTTAAAGACTCTCCCTTACCGAGACTATCCACTATATTGAAGAATTTTAGTTACAATGGATGTCTTAATTCTCTGCTCCTTTCAATATTGCAATTACTAAGCAAGTATAATACAAAGAGTGTCACTTATTGTGTCTACCCTTCTTCTGACTTGTCTTGCTTCTGTTGAATTAAAAGGCTACTCCACTGCCGCTTGGAAGTTCTCCACAATGCTCTCTAACCTCTCTTAAAGAAATCTAGAAATACGTTGAGTTCTTTCAATGCTTCGCCGAATTTCTTCTCTATGTTGTCTCACACAACTCCTGATTTCACCGTCTCACAATCTCACCTGTCTCCTTGTCTCACGGCTCACCTCATGGTTCTGGTTTGTCGTTCTATGTCTCACGGCATGCTTGTCCATTTCTCTCTCTCTTGCTGTCCAACCAAATTTCCCTTTCTTACTGCCAGATTTCTCTCACTTACCATCAAGCCGTTCACTTTTCTTTGGCATTCACCTCTGTTTTGTTGTCTAGCCATCTTTAATTTTGGCTATATTTTCTTTTTCTCGCCTTCCCGTTAATTTCGATTTGGCCGTTCTTGGGTTTCCGCCAGTTGTCTATTTTTGCTGTTTTGCTCACTTTTTTGGTCGTCTTCCCTTTCTCTCTCTCTCTTGACCGTTGTTCTTTGTTCAGCTTGACCATCTCCCCTTTCTCTCTCTCTCTCAACGGTTGTTCTTCATTCAACTCGGCCATCTCCCCTTTCTCTCTCTACCTCTTTGTCGTGTTGTCTCCTTGCCGACTGCTAGTGTGTCGTTGCTCATGGGTTTCTCTCTATTGCCATTACATGGTTTGCTCCGATTTGCCCAATTTGCCAACCTCTCCTCTTTTCTGACGATAGCTACTATTCATTCAACAACTCACTGTGAGGCTACAGTGTTAGGCGTTTATATACTCCTCCATAAAACCCTAATAGGGAGGGCAAATTTACTGTCTTGCCCTTCTATATGACTTTTACATTGTTGTCCCTCCATTTGGCTTTTACCTTCTTACCCTTCCATGTGGCTTTACTTTCTTTCACACTTAAACCTAGTTGACAATAATTACAATCCATACAAGGCTGTGAGAACAACTATCTCCCCCTTTGTAATTGTTAGCAACACTCATAACAAAAGCCACTATACAGCAGTTTCAACTCCCCCTAAATATGCACTCCCCCTTAATGGCTCCCTCATGCATTATTGCTTCTCTCCTCCTTTGCCAACCAATTATAAATTTGAAAAACTCACAAAGTAGAGATGGAGGACTCACATGATTTTTAGGCTTGAGGAGGCATTGGCACAGACAAATTCATTATGTACTTTTCAAATAGCTCTGTGAATAGAGATTTAGTTAGATCTTGTGTAGCCTCTACAACAGATTTAGGTTCAACTTGCAAGAGTAAAGCAGTAGCTCTCACAATTCTTCTTCTTGTTGTAACTTTTGCTGATGGGTCACCTGTGATCTAATTTTCTTGATGAGCAATGGTCCATGTTTTCTTTGGCTTTCTTTCTTGCACAGTCTTAGTTGCAAGAGGATCTCCTTCTTCATCAATCACATACAAATTTCTAGCTGTTCTCTTCCTAGCTGCAACAGTATTGCCCTCTTTAATCTTTACTTGGCAACCTGTTTTTGTGAATATTACCTTATGGTCTTCATTGCATGGTTTATTGACAAATGTTATATTATATCTGAGTCCTTCAACATGCAGAACACCTTTCAGCTTTCCTCTTCTAATGTTTATTGACCCCTGACCATTGATGTTGAGTGAATCATCATTGCCAAACTTGACACTGCCTTCTTTTGATTTGTTTAGCAATACTCTTGTCTCCCATCATGTGTGAAGTGCATCCACTATCAAGGATCCACTGCTTATCCTTGCAATCTACCTTTAGTACAATTTCAGCTATATTAGCCACCTCCTTTTTTGCTCTATATTCCTTTTTTTGAACTAGCTGGAAGATAGCTTTCTCCTTTTTCTCAGCTTTGACTACACCACTTGTTTTTACTATTCCATTGATTGCCTTCTCTTGCTTATGGAGAAGTGTCATGCATCTTTTGGCATTATGGCCATCCTACCCACACCTTTCACACTGTTCCAAGTCTGCCAATATAGCAAACTTTGTCTTTGAAGCTATTGGTTTGGGATTCCACAAACACTCCTTGTCAATGTGTCCTTGTGTTTTACAGTATGTGCAAGAACTCAGGACAGGTGTTCTCCTCTAAATTTTGTATTGTCTCCCCCTATATACAGCTTGTCTTATTCTATTCATCACTTGCCGTGTAGGCAAAGTAGCTAGCTTCTTTGCTTATGTGACTTTCATTTCAGTCACCTTTTTCTCCTTCTTCTGTTCAACTGTAGCCCTTTGTTGGCTAACTTTCTTTTTTTCCTTCTTATTTGCCACCCTAGGTTGCTTCTTCAAATCTTCTTTATTCTCAGCTATCTTCTTCTGAGTCACAAACCTTCACTTTTAACTTCTATGGCACATTCTTATTTCTTTAGCCAATACAGCCTTAGATTGCTGCTCTACATTCTTCTCTCCTTTTGCAAAACTTGTTTCTCCTATCATTTCAAGCTTCTACAAGTTCTCATTTTTACTTTTGAGTTGTTGCTGAAGTCTCAGCAACTTTTTCTCCATTTCATCAATTTTTGAAGCCCTAGAGCCAAGCTCTACTGTAGGGTCTTCACATATTTTGATTTGTTCCTCAAATCTTCTCTTCAAGTCAATATGCTCAACCCTTATTTCATCTTTTTGACTTTTAGCTCCCTCAGACTTTGTTTTAACCTGGTTTATATGGGCCTCCAACCTTCTTATGGTTTTGCCCCTTCTGATTATCTCCTTTGAAGCTGCTTCCAACATAGCTTCAAGATCTAGTTCTTCTTCATCAACCTCTTTTTCCTCTCTTCTTCTTTTGTAGGTTGGTAGTCTTCTTGCTGGACTTCTTTGATTTGAATGATGATCTTCTCCATCTTGAATTCTGCTCATCATCACCATCCTCATCTTCATCATCAAGTTTCACTTTACATTGAGAAGCAAAGTGTCTAGTCTACCCACAAGGATAACATCTCAAGGACAATTGTCCTTTTCCCTTCTTAGACCCCTTTTTGAATTTCCCTATGAAGTAAGCCAATACTTCACCTTCACTTTCTTCCTTATCATCATCATCATCATCCTCACTAGATGATTCTTCTGTATTCTAAGAGATTCATATCTCTCCTTGAACACTTAAAACTTAGCCTCTTTCATTCTACCATCACCTTCATAGACTTTCTGCAATCTGTCCCATATCTCCTTGACAAATTTGTAGTCCATAACTTTAGCATACTCAGCATTTGTTAATGCTGAAATGATGACATTTGAAGTCTTCCCATTTATCTCAAACTGCCTTAATTCCTCTGGGCCTGGGTCTTTACCTTCTTCTGAAGCCACATAACCCTCTTGTACGCATTTCACCATGTTCATGCCCATGGTTGCAAATACCACTTGCATTCTTGCTCTCCACATATGGTAGTTGGTTCCGTTGAAGATTGGAACCTCCTTGCTGTAAGTGGTGCTAGTGCTAGTACCGACTTCCATTTCTCAGTATGTTGAACAAGTCAAACTTCTAGATCCCTTCAAACTAGTACACCAAGCTATTAAGCTTCAAACTGGTGAACTAGTGCTCTGATACCAATTGCAATTCCCGACTTCTCCATAGGATCTGCTAGTTTGTGATACTGAGAGGGGGGTGAATCAGTATCACCGCAATTCATAATTAGCAGGTAAGTGAACAACTTTAACCTCTTCTTAAAAGCAAACTCTTTCTCAAACTTGACTAAGGTGGATCTATTGCTACCTACTAATCACAATAATCCCCAAAGTCACCTTTTAGACACCTTGCCTAATAGACAATTTGGATGTTCTTGTTCAGGTCTTCATTAGGTTATGGGTTGGCTGGTACTTTAGCTGCGTTCACAACTCAATTCAAATCACAGAATGTAAAGCAAATTAAGGACATATGAGATTTATATGGTTCCATCAACGTGATGTATATCTATGGTGGTAGGGACTCTCTCTTACCGAGACTATCCACTATACTTAAGAATTCCAATTACGATGGATGTCTTAATTCTCTGTTCCTTTCAATATTGCAATTACTAAGGAAGTACAATACAAAGAATGTCACTTACTGTGTCTACCCTTCTTATAGCTTATCTTGCTTCTGTTGAATTGAAAGGCTGTTCCACCACCGCTTGGAAGTTCACCGCAACACTCTCTAACCTCTCTTGAAGAAATCTGAAAATACATTGAGTTCATTCAATGCTTCACTGAATTTCTTCTCTACGTTGTCTCACACAACTCCTGCTTGCACTGTCTCACGGTCTCACCCGTCTCCTTGTCTCACAACTCACCTCGGGTTTCTGGTTTGCCGTTCCATGTCTCACGACCTGCCTGTCCATTTCTCTCTCTCTCGCTGTCCAACTAGGTTTCTCTCTCTTCTCTCCCTTACCATCCAGCCGTTCACTCTTCTTTGGCCGTTCACTCTTCTTTGTCCGTTCACCTCTGTTCTACCTTCTAGCCGTCTCTGATTTTGGTTGTGTTTTCTTTTTCTTGCCTTCCCATCGACTCCGATTTGGTCATTCTTACATTTTTGCCGGTTCTCTATTTTTGTCATTTTACTCACCTTTTTGGTCGTCTCCCCTTTCTCTCTCTGTCGACGATTGTTCTTCTTTCAACCTGCCATCTCCCCTTTCTCTCTCTACCTCTTTGCTGTGTTGTCTCCTCACCCACCATTGGTGTGTTGTTCCTCACGAGTTTCTCTCTCTCGTCATCATATGGTTTGCTCTGATTTGTTCAATTTGCCAAACTCTCCTGTTTTCTAACGATGGCTACTGTTCACTCGACGGCTCACTGTGAGGCTATAGTGTTAGGCCTTCATATACTCCTACATAAAACCCTAATAGGGAGGGTGAATTTACTGTCTTGTCCTTCCATGTGACTTTTATGTTCTTTCCCTCCATATGGCTTTTACCTTCTTGCCCTTCCATGTGGCTTTACTTTCTTCTTGTACACTTAAACCTAGTTGACAACAACTACAACCCATACAAGGCTGTGGGAACAATAACTTTCCTAGTTGTTCTTTGATTCCTTGTGTGTGATGGGTCCCTAAGCCATGTCTTTTTAGGGTTTTCTGCATTAGTTGGTATCAAAGCCTAGTTGAATCCACTTGCTCTTCAATTTTTTACCTTATGATTTATTTATTTTTGTTTAGTTTGTTTATTATGTGTACTACCATTCAATTATACAAATCTATTTGTTTGCAATCATTCTCTTTTGGCTTGTTTTTTTAAGCACATAAACATGCTATTTTCAACTCCAATTGCTATAACTAAGTATTCTATTATTGTTTTGTGTTGATAAACAAAAAAGGAAAAACAATAAAAGAAAGAGAACATCAAATTCAAGTTATTGATAAGGTTAACAGTTTGGTCATATTGGCCACAATAATAATAAAATTTTCTTGCTTAACTATAATTCTACCATCTATTTTCCTATTTTGTTACATAAGTTTGTCCTCTAGGTTGTACTACCCCTGTCTCGATTTTGTGAGTTTAGTTGATTAAATTTGTTTGCCTTGATATCCTTTTTTTTTTTTTTTATGTTTTGATTCCTTGTTCTCCAATTTGTTCAATTCTACACCATTTATCTTATTCTGTTCAAAATCAATACCCTTGATTTACATTGTTTAGTTCTTTATAGAACTAAAAGGGGAAATCAGTAGAAATAGAAATGTTAAATGTTTTAAGTGTTTGGCCAGGGGTCATATTGCATCTCAGTGTCCAAACAAGTGTGCAATGATTTTAAGAAGTAATGGTGATGTTGAAACTAAAAGTGAATCAGATGATGATTATGTGCCATCATTAGAGGGTGAAAGTGATCGAAAGAAGTATCTAGTTAACGGAGTAGCTCTCGTTACAAGGCGAGCATTGAATGTGCAAGTAAAGGAAGAAAATGAGGTGCAACGAGATAACACCTTTCAGACAAGGAGTCTCATCAAAGATAAGGTATGTAGTATGATTATTGATGGTGGGAGTTACACTAATGTTGCTAGCATAACTATGGTTGATAAGCTGGATTTACCTATTATGAAGCATCTTAGGCCATATAATCTTCAATGGTTGAATGAGAGTGGTGAAGTCAAGGCAAATAAGCAAGTGCTCATATCATTTTCTATTGGAAGGTACCATAATAAAGTTTTATGTGATGTTGTACCTATGCATATGGGCCACATTCTATTTGGAAGACCATGGCAATTTGACAAGCAAGTTATGCATGATGGCTTCAAGAATCAATATTCCTTTGTAATGAATGAAAAAGCTATCACTCTTGTACCATTATCACCTCAACAAGCTTATGAGGATCAATTGAGGATTAAAAATGAGAGTGAACAAAAAAGAGAGATTGATAAAAAAGAAAAGAGAGGAGAAAACGTGAGGACACAAGAGAAAGAGAAGAAAAGAGAAAGTCTTTATACAAAAGAAAGCAATGTCAAAAGAGCATTCTATGCCAAACAACCTATGATCATACTTTTGTATAAGGAGGCTTATTTTAACACTAACAAGTTTGACCCATCTTTGCCTAGTGTTGTTGTTGCTTTATTGTAGGAATTTGAAGACGTATTCCCTAATGATGTCCCAAGTGGATTGCCACTTAATAGAGGAATTGACCATCAAATTGATTTCATCCTAGGTGCATCCATCCCTAACTAGCCAGCATATAAGAGTAATCCTAAGGAGACAAAAGAGATTCAAAGGCAAGTTGAGGAGCTTATTTCCAAAGGATATGTGAGGGAAAGCATGAGTCCGTGTGCTATTCCTATCCTACTTATACCCAAAAAAGATGGAACTTGGAGGATGTGTGTTGATTGTCAAGCAATCAACAAAATCACTGTAAAATATCATCACCCTATACTTAGATTAGATGACATGTTGGATGAATTGAATGGGTCATGTGTCTTTTCTAGGATTGATTTGAAAAGTATGGGTTGTATGAGTGGCTTGTTATGCCATTTGGTCTCACTAATGCACCAAGCACTTTTATGCAACTAATGAATCATGTTTTGCATCCATTCATTTGTAAATTTATAGTTGTGTATTTTGATGATATTTTGGTCTATAGTAAAACCCTAGAAGAGCATCTTGATCATTTGCATTCTATTTTAAGTGCTTTACATTCTGAGAAATTGTATGCTAACTTATAGAAATTTTCCTTTTGTACTAATTAGACCAGATTTCTTGGCTATGTTGTCAGTGCTAAAGGTGTTGAAGTTGATGAGGAAAAAGTTAAGGCAATTTGATATTGGCCTACACTTAAGTCAATTAGTGATGTGCGTAGCTTTCATGGTCTAGCTAGTTTTTATAAATGCTTTGTTAAGGACTTTAGCACCATTGCTGTTCCACTCATTGAGCTTATCAAAAAGAACATGAGTTTTAGGTGGGGTAGTGAACAAGACAAGGCTTTTAATTGCATCAAGGAAAAATTAAGTTCTACACTCTTACTTGCTTTACCTAACTTTGCAAAAGCTTTCGAGATTGAGTGTGATGCTTCAAGTATTGGAGTTGTTTTGATGTAGGAAAGGCATCCAATTGCTTACTTTAGTGAAAAGCTAAGTTGAGCAAGCCTTAATTATCCTACTTATGATAAAGAGATGTATGCATTGATACAAGCTTTGGAGACATGGCAACATTACCTTTGGCCCAAAGAGTTTGTCATCCATATTGACCATGAATTTTTAAAGCACTTGAAGGGACAAGAAAAGTTGAACAAAAGACATGCCAAGTGGATTAAAAACATTGAGACCTCTCCTTACATCATCAAACATAAACAAGGTAAGGGAAATGTGGTAGCTGATGCATTATCTCACAAGAATGCCCTTATCTCTACATTTATTGCAAACATATTAGGATTTGAACATATTAAGGATTTATATGTAAATGATCTTGACTTTGCTAATGTGTATGGAGCATGTGAGATGTCAGCCTTTGAGATGTTTTATAGGCATTAGGGTTTCTTATTTAGGGAAAATCGTTTATGCATGCTTATGAGTTCTTTAAGAGAGTTAGTTGTAAGAGTGAAGTTCCTAACTTCACCCTAGGATCTATTAGTTTGTGATACTGAGAGGGGGGGTGAATCAGTATCACACACTTTAAAAAAACCTCTGATAATTTAAGGCAAAAATGAACTCTTTCCTAGATTCAACTAAGGTAGATCTATTATTACCTACTGATCACAATAGTCCCCAAAGTTACCTTTCAGACACCTTGCCTATTACACAAATCGATTGTTCTTGACTAGGTCTTCTTTTAGGTTATGGGTTTGATGATTCTTTAGTTGTGTTCATAACTCAATTCAAAATACAAAATTTAAATTCAAAGTAAGGACACAAGAGATTTACATGGTTCTATCAATGTGACGTACTCCATGGTGGTAGGGATTCTTCCTCTACTGAGATAATCCATTATACTTGAGAACACTAGTGTGGTATCCCCTATGATTACAATGGATGTCTTAATCTTCTACTCCTTTCACTATTGCAAATACAAAGCAATCACAATACAAAGAGTGTCACATACTATGTCTACCATTCTTTTAGCTTGTGTTGCCTCTATTTGATTTGAATAGGCTGCATCATTACCCCTTGGAAGATCACCAAAACACTCTCTAACCTCTCTTGAAGAAATTTGAAAAATTCATTGAGTTCTCTTAAGTGCTTCACCAAATTTCTTCTCTAAGTTGTCTCACCAAACTCCTGGTCTCATCGTCTCACCGTCTCACGGCCTGCACTCATGCTTCAGGTCTGCCATTTCACGTCTTACTACCTACCTCATGCTACTGGTCTGCTATTTCATGTCTCATGGACTGTTTCATGCTTCAGGTTTGCTGTTTCATGTCTCTCGGCCTGCACCACACTCCTGGTCTGCGGTTTCACATCTCATGACTACACCATGCTTCTAGCTTTGCTGGTTCACATCTCTCGGCCTGTCTCACATTTCTGGTCAGTTGGTTCATGTTTCTAACCTGCCTCACGCTTCTGGTTTTGCTGGTTCACGTCTCTCGGCCTGCCTCATGTTTTTGGTCTACTGGTTCATGTTTCTCAGCCTACTTCACTTTTCTAGTTTAGTGTTTCACATCACACGTTCTGGTCTGTTGTCTTCTCTTCTAAGTGGTCTCACGAATACTAAGTCTATTGTCTTCTCTTCCAGGTGGTCTCACAGATACCATGTCTGTTGTCTTCTCTTCCTCCAAGTGTGGTTTGCTCTAACGTCTCCCCTTCTCCAGGTCTCATTATCTTACGATGGCTACCCTTTTCTAGTCTCATAGATTCTAGTATGTATCCCCAATGTTTTTGGTGTCACCGGTGTCTCATTTCTCCCTTTCTGGTCTGTATCCATGTCCCCTTTTTCTAGTGTGTATGTACTGCCCTAAAAAGAGAAGTCTTGGTTTGAGTATTGTCTTCTATGAAAACCATAGTATGGCTTACTTGAGCTACGGTGGATTTCCATTCTTGTCCCTCTATGTAACTTCATATTACTATTCCATTCTTGCATTGAATCTGGTTGACAACAATTACAACCCATACAAGGCTATGGGAACAACAAAGAGAAGCTCATGAGGGTGGTCTAATGGGTCATTTTAGAGTTAGGAAAACCTAGATGTCCTAAATGAACATTTCTTTTGGCCATGCATGAAATAAGATGTTGAGACGATATGTGAGAAATGTATAACATGCAAACAGGCTAAATCTAGAGTTTTACCCCATAGCTTGTATACCCCTTTACCTATACCTAGCCATCCTTGGGTTGATTTATCTATGGTCTTCGTACCAGGATTGCCACGAACAAAAGGGGTAGGGATTCTATATTTGTTGTTATTGATAGATTTTCAAAGATGACACACTTCATCCCATGCCATAAAACTGATGATGTAAACAATATGGCTGACTTATTCTTTAGAGAAGTAGTACGTTTGCATGGCATGCCACAAAGCATTGTTTCAGATCGAGATACAAAGTTTTTAAGCTACTTTTGGAAGACTTTGTGGGGTAAGTTAGGTACTAAGCTATTGTTTTTAACTACTTGTCATCCACAAACTGATGGGTAGACTGAGGTGGTTAATCAAACTCTTTCTACTCTTTTGTGTGCTATTATTCAAACAAATTTGAAAACATGGGAAGATTGTTTACACATGTCAAGTTTGCATATAATAGGAGTGTTCATTTTGCTACTAGTTACTCTTCATTTGAAATTGTATATGGTTTTAATTTGTTAACTCCTTTGGATTTGTTACCTATACTTGTCAATGAGTATGGAAGCTTAAATGGTGAACACCAAGCTGACATGATAAAAAAATTACCTGAGAAGGTGTGGCAATATATTGAAAAACGAACTGAGCAATACGCATCCCATGTTAACAAGGGACAAAAGAAGGTGGTGTTTGAACCTGGTGATTGGGTTTAGGTTTGGAACGGTTTCCAACTCAGAGACATTCAAAGCTACAACCTAGAGGAGATGGTCCCTTTCAAGTTGTAGCATGAATAAATGACAATGCTTACAAGTTGGACCTCTCCGGTGAGTATAATGTGAGTGCAACATTTAATGTTTCTAATCTTTCCCATTTTGATACAAGTGATGATTCGGGGACAAATCCTTTTGAGGAGAGGGGGAATGATAAGAACCGTAGGGATGATGGGTAGAAGGTTTCAATGGATGCAAGAGGTCCATTGCACATCCCAGAAGGCCCAATAACATAAGCTAAAGCTTCAATGGATGTAAGAGGTCCATCACACAATCCAAAATGCCCTATAACACGAACTAGAGCTTCAATGGATGAAAGTGGTCCATTGCACATCTTAGAAGGCCTAATAACATGAGCTAGAGCCATAAAGATTGAATAAGTACTAAATGGGCTGATTGAGAACATTTAGGCCAACCAAGCTTCAAATTGTGTGAATTTAAGTTTGGCAAAGAGTCTAGGCCTAATTAATATAATTAGAATACTTAAAGGTCAGACTAAGTAATAGCATTCACTCCTAAATAGGAGTTTATTGTCTATGTGGAAATTTGTCCATATTTAGGAATTCCTTTAAAATAAGGATTTGTCCTAAGTAGGAATTTATGTCTCTTTAAGATTGCTATCTTAGCCTACAAATAGTCACCTCTTTTAAGGTTTGGAAAATTAGACAACTTTAAATGAAATAGAAAGCAAGGGTTTTTCTTCCTCGATTCTTTTAAAGATTAAAGAACTTATCAAGAGGTACTTCTTCTTGTGGCATTCCAATCGACTTATTACTCCCCAATCCCTTTCTTTTCTAAAGTGTGGCATCCATCTCCTTCTTAAATACCCTAGGTTCGTGTTCCTTTGAAAGGTGGGTTTGGGGTTTGTGATATTAAACTCTGGTTTAGCTTTTTTGGTTGTTCTTTCATTCCTTGTGTGGATTAGGTCCCTAAGCCACGTCTTTTTGGGGTTTTCTGCATCATTATACCAAGTTTACAACAACAAAAACACATTCTACATAAGTACCAAAGATGAGAATTTGTTAGGGCATAAGAGATTGGGACACCTTGGATAAAAGGGGTTGAACAAATTTGTCAAAAAGGGAAGATGGTGAATGCTACCCATAAAAATGTGGATTTAGACAAAGAAGTCATTGGTGCTCATTCATTCATATATATTTACCAAACCTCTATCAAGAGAGATGTTTTAGAAGTTAAGGTTAAACTTATGTATTCAGCCACCCTTTAGAGGTTAAGGTATGCCTGTAACCACCTCTCCCCTTCCCTTTTCTATTATTCTTTGGATTTATTGTCAAAGGAGGAGATATTTTGCATAAATCCAAAGAAAGTATATATTAATCAAAAGGGGGAGTAGCTTGATAAATCCCAAGGGGAAAATCAAGTAAAGGGGGAGAAGCAGAAAAAAGAGGGAGTTAAAGGTTATTTCCAATTGGTATCATACCTACATGCAAAAAGAGATATGCATGTTTTAGGGGGAGCTATGAATGTCAAAAGCTATTGCTTGTACTTAATTGTTGATTTTTGGATTTAATGTATTGCCAACAAATCCAAAGGAGGAGATTATTGAGTTTATCTTTGATGGCTAATGTTGGATTTGTTGTCAACATCATCTCACATATTTTTCCTTATTGATTTGATGGTGTGAGTGCCATTGAGATGTGTTTGCTATATTTACAAAGTGTTGATAGTTGTTGATTCATTCAAGGGTTAAGGAAGATGGCATTGGTGGAATATGATGAGAATGAGGAGAGAAAGTAAAGCCAAAATCAAGATGCTACTAGTCCCAGCACTACCAAAAATGATGAGTTGATTTAGATTACTTGTGACATTTTGGCTATAAAGGAAGCACTAGTTGCTGTAACTGGCTCTCTGTAAGATTGTCCTCCATGTGGCACAAATGGAATTTTTTTGACAAGACATGTGTCATTGCTGCTTTTGGGATTGCATTTAGTAGTGACACTATAAGTCAATGTTGATCGTTGACCCTAAATTCAAGGAGACAATACTGATTGTTGACCTTAAATTCAAGGAATCAATGCTAATCGTTGATTATAGGGCAATCTTAAACTCAAAGTTTATAAATGCCCATGGAGCTACCAAAAGAGAGCTACCAAAACATGAGAGGGAGAAAGAATAGCAATTAAAGAAAAACTGCCAAGTGAGAGTAGCTGAAGAAAAATGGCCAAGAGAGCTGTGCTCAAAAGAAAAAAAAGAGCATCTAGTGGGAGAAAGAAAAAAGAGAGTAGTGGTAGGTGAACAAAAAGAGTACAACAATAGAGAATGATACAGAGAACTACAGCAAAAGAAAATTAGTAGAGAATGGTATAGAGAACTACAACAAAAGAAAATCAGTAAAGAATGGGAGAACCTATAGAGGAGAGAACCCACAAAAGAGAGAACTTGCAGAGGAGAGAAACTATAGAGGAAAAAACCTACAAAGGAGAGAACATCCAAAGGAGAGAACCTGTATAGTAGAGAACCTATAGAGTTGAAAACTTACAGAAAACCTATAAAGGAGAAAGCCTACAGAGAAGAGAATCTATAGAGCAGAGAACCTACAGAGAAAAGAACCTACAAAGGAGAGAACTTGCAAAGTTAAAAACTTGCAGAGGAGAGAACCTATAGAGGAGAGACAACAGTGGTAGCAGAAAGAGGGAGACACGGTAGCAATGGTAGAAAGAAAAGGAAAGAACATACAAAGAAGAGAACCTACAGAAAAGAGAACCTATAGAGGAGAGACAGCATTAGCAATAGAAAGAAAAGGAGAGATCCTATAGAGGAGAGAATAGGTAGAGTAGAGCAAAACTTGCACAGGAGAGAACTAGTAGGGAGAGCTATAGAAAAAGGCAAAAATAGCTATTGAAATAGGTAAAGAGAGCTATAAAAATAGGTAAAAAGAGTTGCAAAAATAGGTAGAGAGAGTTGCTAAAACAGGCAAAGAAAGTTGTTGAAATAAGTAGAAAGAGTTATAGAAATAGGCAAAGACAAGAGAGAAACCCTATAGAGGTATGAGGGAAACTTGACAAAGGTAGAGAGAAACCCTACAGAGGCAGAGAGAAACTTGACAAAGGCAAAGATTTGAGACTAGCAGAGGCTAAGAGTTTAGAACCGATAGAAAGTGTGAGTAGCTGAAAGTTTAGAATTGACAAAAAGTGTGAGCAGCTGAGAGTTTAGTACCGATAGAGAATTAAGATCGGTAAAGGCAATGACAAAGCTGTAAAACAAGGTAGAGAGAGAGAGAGCAGGGAGCACAACAAAGAGAAAGTTGTGAAACTAACTATAAAGAAGGAGAGGTTGGTAGAGCTTGAGCAGAGACTAACAATAAAGAAGGAAAGAATAGTAGAAAGCTTGAGCAAACACCGATAGTGAGAAAGGAGAAGATCAGTTTCTATAATAGTAACCTGTGCACATGGAGAGATCTTTCTTAGGGAAGTTTTTGTAATGCTCCTTTTATGAAACTTCTTGAAAAAGGATGGGAAACCCTTAGAGTGATTAGGAGATCATTGTAAGTGGTTAAGGAGTGATCTTTCCATAGTGGTTAAAGAGAGATACTTCCACAACAATAGTTATATCCCTTGATAATAAGAGTAGATCGTGTGATCTAGGAGTGAGCCTATCACTCTGTAGATGTAGCTTGCATATTATGGGTGAACTACATAAAAATTCTAGATTTTCTCGGGTGCTTGTGCTTGCTTGACATTCATATAGTTGTTCTCACATAAAGAAGCAAGATAAAAATTGGATCATAGATTTTAATAGGTCACAAAGATTTAAATCTAGATAAATTTGTAAAAGGTGAGCATCTCACACTGATTCACCTCCTCCCCCTCTTAGTGTAAGACCCAAGAAAGTCCTTATCACTTAGCCTTAAGTAAATCAAAGGCATGTTGTTATTCCTTACCCCACTTGAAACCCACACTCTTTTTAATCACCTCAATCAATGGTGTAGCTATGATACTAAAATCCTTAATGAACCTCTTATAAAAGCTAGTCAAACCATGGAAACTCCTTACATTGCTTATGCTCTTAGGTGTAGGCCATTCTTGAATAGCCTTAATCTTTTCTTTATCAACCTCGATGTCATAAGCAAACACATCATAACCCAAGAAAAGGACATGATCCTTGTAAAATTCACATTTCTTCAATTTGGCAAACAATTTCTCTTTTCTCAACACATCAAACATACAATGCAAATGTTCAACATGCTCTTCTAAATTCCTGCTATATACTAATATGTCATCAAAATAAGCTAAAACAAATTTTCTTAAGAAAGGTTTCAAAAAATGATTTATTAGTCTCACAAAAGTGTTAGGTGCATTAGTTAAACCAAAGGGCATAACTAAGTATTCATACAAACCATACTTTAGTCTTGAATGCAGTTTTCCATTCATCACCTTCCCTCATCCTAATTTAATGATACCCATTCTTAAGGTCAATTTTAGAGAAGTAGTAAGTACTATGCAATTCATCAAGCATATCATCCTAAATATAGGATATTGATACTTAACTGTTATTTTGTTGATAACATTGCAATCGACACACATCCTTTAAGATCCACCTTTCTTTGGCATAAGTAACACTAGCACTACACATATGCTTATGCTCTCCCTTATATGTCCCTTTTTCATCAATTCATCAACTTGCCTTTTAAGCTCCTTTGTCTCCTCAGGATTACTTCTATACACTGGCTTGATGGGAATGGGAACTTTAGGAATAAGATCAATGTGATGTTTAATCTCTCTCCTTAGCAGTAAGTCATTTGGGATCTCCTTAGGGAATACATCATTATAATCCTACAACAAAGATTAAACAACACTAGGCAAAGATGAATCAAGGTTAATGTTAGAGAAATAAGAATCCTTGTAAAAAAAATTAAGATTGTTTGTTGCCTAGCTTGGAAGGAAACCTTAACATCTTCTCCTTTTGTAAACACACTCACTTGTTTTCTCTCATCTTCACTCTTTTGAACTTGACCACTCTTGTACTTAGTACACTCAAGTGCTTTCACCTTGTTTTTCTCCCTTTCACTTTCTTTTCTCTCTACTCTATCTTTCTTTTCACTCCTTCTCTTTTGTTCACTTCATAAAGTCTTACTTGTTCTTCATACACCTATTTTGGAGTTAATGGAACAAGTGTGAATGATTTTCCATCCATGGTGAAAGAATAACGATTCTTGTAACCATCATGCAAAACTCTTCTATCAAATTGCTAAGGATGGCCTAATAATAAATGCCTTGCCTACGTAAGTATAACATCACAAAATACCTTATCCTAATACCTTATACTTATATCTACCAATGGAAAATGGAACCACAACTTGTCTAATCACTCTCAACACTCCACTATCATTCAACCACTATAGGTTATATGACCTAAGATGTTTGGTTATAGGTACACCTAACTTCTCCATTAACTTTGTGACACCTACTATGAAAGATATTCTCCCTCTACATCTCAACATCATTTGATAAGGACCTTCTTGTGTCTTACACTTAGAAGGAGAGAGGGTGAATCAATGTGAGATT
The DNA here is from genome assembly GCA_020615895.1 of Ceriops decandra. Taxonomy (NCBI): domain Eukaryota; kingdom Viridiplantae; phylum Streptophyta; class Magnoliopsida; order Malpighiales; family Rhizophoraceae; genus Ceriops; species Ceriops decandra. The sequence goes on from JAHLGO010000258.1 coordinate 8,506,170, forward strand.
TACTTCTTGTGTCTCTCTACCTATTTCAACAGCTTTCTTTGCTTATTTCCATAGATCTTTCTGGCTGTTTTTGCAGCTCTTTCTTCCAATTTGTGCAGCTCTTTCTGTCTATTTTTATAGCTCTCTCTGCTTGTTTTAGCAACTCTCTCTACCTATTTATGTAGCTCTTTTTTCCTATTTGTGCAGCTTTCTCTACCAGTTCTCTCCTCTACAGTTTCTTTCCTCTATAGGTTCTACTATACTCTATTGGTTCTCTCCTATGCAGGTTCTCTCCTTTTCTTTTTGTCATTGCTATTATCTCTCCTTCATTCTATCATTGTTACTATTTCTCCTCTATAGGTTCTCTCCTCTATAAGTTCTCTCTTCTACAAGTTCTCTCTTCAGTAGGTTTTCTTCTCTATAGGTTCTTTTCTCTACAACTCATTCCTTTTATTTTCTTTTACTACAATTCACTGTATCTTTTTTGGCTGTTGTAATTCTCTAGATTGTTCTTTACTGTTGCACTATGTTTGTTCACTTGCCACTGCTCTCTTTTTTCTTTCTCTCATTGAATGCTTTCTTTTTTTTATCTATTTTTCAAGCATAACTCTCTTACTCATTTTTCTTCAACTGCTCTCTCTTGGCCATTTTTCTCTAACTGTTATTCTTTCTGCCTTTCATGTTCTTTACACTTTTTCTATCTTTCTTTTTCATGCCCTAGCTTTCTTTCAGCAGATGTATAGGTATTTATGAGCCTTGAGTTTAGGAATGCCCTACAATCAACAGTTAACATTAATTCCTAAGGGTTGTCTTACAATCAATGGTCAGTATTAATTCCTTGAATTTAGTGTCAATGGTTAGCATTGACTTTTTAAATTTAGGTTTAACAATTAGCATTGACTCACACTTAACAAGTAACTTTTAATGCCACTATTAAACACAATCCCAGAGGTAGCAATGACACATCTCTTTTTAAAGAAATTTCATTCGTAAAATATGAAGGGAAATCTTATAGATAGTTAGTTACAGCAAGTAGTGCTTTCTTTATAGCCAAAACACCACTAGCAATTTGAATCAACTTGTTGTTTTTGGCAGTACAAGTTGGGGCTAGCAACATTAAAGTTGCCAACACCATCTTCTCTCCTTATTAAAGTTGCCACATTAAAGTTGCACAAGATTTTGGCCCCACTTTTTCTCCTTATTCTCGTCACATTTCCCCAACACCATCTTCCTTAACCCTTGAATAACTTAGTTGCCAATACACTTTGTAAATGTAACAAACACCTCTTAAAGGCACTTATAATATCAAATCAATAAGGACAAATATATGAGATGCTATTGACAACAAATCCAACATTAACCATCAAAGATGGGTTCAACAATTTTCCCCTTTGGATTGGTTGGTAACACATTATATTCAAAAATCAGCAATTAAGCAAAAGTAGTAGTGTTAGCAAAAAGGAATAGTTTCCCCTAAAACATGCACCTCCCTTTTTGCATGTGGCCATGATACCAGTTAGAAACAATCCTAATTTTTAACTCTCTATTTTTTTTGCTTCTGCCCTTAACAATTTCTCCCCTTTTATTTGAATTTTCGCCTTTGGATTTATCAAGATACTCACTCTTTTGATCAATACATGCTCTCTTGGATTTATGCAAAATATCTTTCCTTTTAACAACAAATCCAAAGAATAATAGAAAAGGAAAAAGGATAGTGGTCAGAGGCATACCTCAACCTCTAAAAGGTGGTTGAATACACAAGTTCAGTCTTAACTTGTGGAACATCTTTCTTGTTATAGATTTGGTGAATATATTTGTAACCTACTCCATGGTAGGCACATACTTTAACTTTACTTTATTTTTCTCCACTTTTCGTGGTTAGCATTCACCATCTTTCCTTTTTGACAAGTATGGTACATGGTATTTCTTTCTTTTATTAACTTTGGTACATCATTCATGTCTTCATTTTTGAAACATTTGTTCAACCCTTTTGTCCAACATGTCCCAATCTCCTATGCTACAACAAATTCTCATATCTGGTGCTCATGTAGCATGTGTTTTTGCTACTGGAAACTTGGTATAAGTTTCCATTTATTCTTTCTTCCTTTGTACAAACAATACCATCACTTAATCTTTCTACCATGCAGCTACTCTTGCTAAAAGTAACTTCATGCCCATTATCACAAAGTTGGCTAACACTAATTAGATTGTGTTTTAACCCTTCAACATAAAGCACTTTCTTTGATTTCAGCTTTTCTACACCAATTTTAGCAGCACCAACACCTATAATCTTCAAAGCACCATCATTGCCAAATGTGACTAACCCACTATTATATTTTTCTACTTCCTTCAGCACCTTAGAGTCTCTTGTCATGTGTGAAGAGCAGTCACTGTCCAAGATATATGGACCATAGGCATTTCCCTTCCTCTTCTTTCTCTTCAGCCAAACATGGGAGCATATGTAGGTGTTCTCCTTTACATTCTTTGATTAAGCAGCAATGTTAAGTATTCCTTAATAATATGTCCAGCCTTTTCACATCTTCCACAAATGTCTTCCACTATATCAAATCTATTTCTTAGTAGAATTTGGCTTTCTTTCACTTGAGGCTATCTCGTTTCTTGATAAAGTCTCCCCATAGACTCTTACTTCACATTGCTCTTTATTATAGGCCCATTACTTCAACACACACTAGCCTTTATGTCCATACATACTACAGTACTAGCAAAATCCTTCAAATCTGAATTTTCTTCTTTCACCAAGTTCATATCTCCTATCCTCAGCACCTATTATGGCAACCGTCTTTCAATCTTTGACAACCTATCTCCTTTGGATAGGAGTTTTCATCACATCTTTCCTAACCCATTTTAGCTAGGGTTGGTTTCTCTTCTTTATAAAGCCATTATGTTTGCTTTTAGGCATAAACACAATTTTCTTTTTGTCTTTTACCCTCTCATTTGGCTTTTCAACATAGCCAAGTCCTTTCTTGCCTATGGAATGAGGTCATTGTTTGCTTAGACACTCATTCAACTTTTTGGTAACATCCTCCTTAATAGCATTTGCTGAAAAGGACTCTTCTCTCACTTCCACGGCCTATATAAAGCTTTCTTCATACTTCTTTAATTCAGATTCAACCTTATGGAGCTAGGCTTGCAAATTGAGCACTTCTTGCTCTTGTGCAATCATCTTAGCATTAAGATCTTTATGTATTTTTCCTTTCTCTAACTTTAGTACATTCAGCTCCTCAATTTAGTTCAAGTACTCTTTCTCTTTCGCTTCAAACTCCTTTTCTTTTACTTGGATATCAAATTTATCAATATTAGAACATTTATTTAACTTCTTGAGATTCTTTACCTTCTTTTTCAGCTTGCTATTTTTGTGCCAAAAAGCTCTCAATTCATTCTCAAGTTGTTGCACCAACTCTTTCACTTCCTCTTTGGCTGATTCCTCATCACTTAAGGATTCTTTTTCATCATATACTTATGCAACTAGCACATTTTTTGTAGCATTATCATTGGAATCATCATCAGCTTCTTCTTCTAAATCTTCTTCATTTAACTTACTTAAGAAATTTCTTTTTTTGGATTTGAAGAGTTTCTCTTCCCTTTAATACTTGAATTCCTAGCTTTGGAATAGTTTCTCTTGCAAAGCTCATTTCTCCTATCATTTCAAGCTTCTGCAAGTTCTCTTCACTCTTTTTGAGTTATTGTTGAAGTCTCAGCAACTCTATCTCTATTTCTTCAATTGTTGAAGTCCTTGAGCCAAGCTCCATAATCAGGGCTTCACATATTTTGATCAGTTCTTCAAATCTTCTCTTCAGGTCAATATGTTCAGCCCTTATTTCATCCTTTTGACTTTCTACTTCCTCAATCTTTGCTTCAACTTGTTTTATATGGGCCTCCAACCTTCTTATGGTTCTGCCCCTTCTGATTATCTACTTTGAAGCTGCTTCTAGCTTAGCTTCAAGATCTAGTTCTTCTTCATCAATCTCCTTTTCCTCTTTAGAGGATGAACTACCACATCATGCTGATGCCATAAAGGCATGCTCATCTGATGAGTCTACATCTTCCTCCTCTTTGGCTTCTTTTTTCTGGCTCTCATAACTCTTGAATGAGCCTCTCTTCTTCTGCTGTGGGTTAGTAGTCTTCTTGCTAGACTTCCTTGACTTGGATGATGGTCTTCTCCATTTTTAATTCTGCTCATCATCACCATCCTTATCTTCATCATCAAGCTCACTTTGCACTGAGAAGCAAAGTGTCTGGTTTGCCCACAACAATAACATCTCAAGGACAACTGTCCTTTTCCCTTCTTAGACCCCTTTTTGAATTTCATTGTGAAGTAAGCCAACACTTCACCTTCAGTTTCTTCCTTATCACCATTATCATCCTCACTGGATGATTCATCCTCTTATCTTATCTTCAAGTGTCTCATAGCTTTGAAAGTTGCCTTCTTTGATAGCTTTGATGTTGAGGAGCTTTCAATTGACTTTATTCTCATCTCATATGCAATGAGATTGCACTGGAGATCATGTAGTGACATAGAATTGAGATCTCTACTCTCCTCTATGGCTGCCACCTTTGAGGCAAACCTCTCAGGCAGAATTCTTAGAATTTTCTTCACAATAGATGAGTCCTTCTTGTTCTTCCCATGACTTCTAAGGTCATTTACAGCATCAATAACCCTGGTGAAGAACTCTTGGACTGTCTCATTCTTTTGCATTTTGAGGGATTCATATCACTTCTTAAAAACTTGAAGCTTGGCCTCCTTCATTCTGCCATCACCTTCATAGACCTTCTGTAATCTATCCCATATCTCCTTAGTAGATTTGTAGTCCATGAATTTAGCATATTCAACATCTGTCAATGTTGAAATGATGACATTTAAGGCCTTCCCATTGATCTCAATTTGCCTTAATTCCTTTAGGTTTGGATCTTTACCTTCTTTTGGAGGCACAAAACCATTATGTACAGATTTCACCATGTTTATGCCCATGGTTGCAAATACCACTTGTATTCTCACTTTCCACATATGGTAGTTGGTTCCATTAAAAATTTGAACCTTCTTGCTGTAAGTAGTGCTGGTGCTGGTACTGGCACCCATTTCTCAGTATGCTGAACAAGTTAACACTTCTAAAACCCTTCAAACTAATACACCAAGCTATTAAGCTTCAAACTGGTGAACCAGTGCACTGATACCAATTGAAGTTCCCAACTTCACCCTAGGATCTACTAGTTTGTGATATTGAGAGGGGGGTGAATCAGTATCACACCCCTTAAAAAACTCAAATAATTTAAGCCAAAGTATTTTACTTCTTTAATACTTTAGCTCTCGTCAATATGCAGGTATGTGAACAACTTCAAACTCTTCTCAAAAGTAAACTCTTTCTAAGATTCAACTAAAGTAGATCTATTGTCACCTACTAATCACAATAGTCCCCAAAGTTACCTTTTAGACACCTTGCCTATTAGATAGATTGGTTGTTCTTGATTAGGTCTTCTTTAGGTTATAGGTTTGATGATTCTTTAGTTGTATTCATAACTCAATTCAAAGCATAGAATGTAAATTCAAAGTAAGGACATAAGAGATTTCTGTGGTTCCATCAACGTGACGTACTCCACGGTGGTAGGGATTCTTCCTTTACCAAGATAATCCACTATACTTGAGAACACCAGTGTGGTATCCCCTATGATTACAATGGATGTCTTAATCTTCTACTCCTTTCACTATTGCAAATACAAAGCAATCATAATACAAGGAGTGTCACTTACTGTGTCTACCCTTTTTCTATCTTGTGTTGCCTCTATTTGATTTAAATAGGCTACTTCATTACCGCTTGGAAGATCACCAAAACACTCTTTAACCTCTCTTGAAGAAATCTAAAAATATATTGAGTTCTCTCAAATGCTTCATTGAATTTCTTCTCTAGGTTGTCTCACACGTCTCCTATTCTCATCGTCTTACCATCTCACAGTCTCACTCTTTTCTGGTCTTATCGTCACATTGTCTTCAGGTCTCACGTTTCCAGTTCTGACCTGGTCTGGTTTCCAGGTCTAGTCTACTCTAATGTTTCTGGTCTGTTTCCCCAACATTGTTGGTCTGTATCTCCAACGTTTTTGGTCTCACCGGTGTCTTATTTCTCCCTTTTTGGTATGTATCCGTGTCCCCTTTTTCTGGTGCGTGTCTATTGCCCTAAAAAGAGATAAATCATTGTTGTTCCCACAGCCTCGTATGGGTTGTAATTGTTGTTAACTAGGTTTAAGTGTGCAAGAAAGTAAAGCCACATAGAAGAGCAAGAAAGTAAATCTGCCGCATAAGGGCAAGAATATAAATCTGCCACGTAAGACCTATTAGGGTTTCATGGAAGAGAGTATATAAAGGCCTTGGAAGACAAAGCTAAAGGGTAGTCGGCAATTCAACCATTCAAAAAACCTATACAACCGGCCAACCAAAGAGACTATCAAGAAAAAAAACCCTACCCTTACACGAAAAAATAGCATAAATGGCAAAGGTGGGTGATCGGTCAAAGAGAAAACAATGGAGGATCAGTTGGACAGCAAAGAGAGAGTACATGGCTGGACAGCAAGAGAGGGTGGATGGCAAATCACAAATCAGAAAAGGTGGAATGGCCAAACACAAAACAGAATTCCAAAACCAAAGAGTGAACGGCAAAACCACCACCGACTAAAAGAGAAAAGGACGTCCAACCAACAATTCAGCCACCACAAAGAGAAACTGGCAAACACAAGCTAAATGACAAAGCAATCAACCAGCAAAAGAGGTGTAGATGGCAAGGAGGAGAACAGCCAAGGCAAGGTGAACGGTAATAAGGAGAGCATGGTCACAACACACCAACGGCAAGTGAGACCTTGGCGAGTCAAAACCCTACAACAAGGAAGTGTAAACCGGCTGGATAGCAAGAGTGAACACACAGCAAACCAAGGGAGACTTTGGACAACAAGGGAAACCGAGCAACAGTGGAAGGAAACCGTGTGACTCACGGTAAGAGGAGAGGCAAATGCATCAGTGGTAAGAGAGGAGATAGCACACAGTCTGTAAGGGAAGAGAGGATAAACCGTGAAAGAGGAGACCACCAGGAGAGCAAACCAAGCTGCCCAGAGGTGTGAAATGGACAAGGGTAAACTCGAAACGTGCGTAAGGCATGTGACCAGCAAGGAGTGCAAACCAAAAATGTACGTGAGTCATGAAACCAACAAAGCATGAAAACCAGAAACGTACGTGAGACGTGAAATGCCAAACCAAAAATGTGAGGTGAGCTGTGAGATAGTGAGATCGTGAAATAGGAGACGGGTGAGACCATGAGATGGTGAAAGCAAGAGCTGTGTGAGACAACCTAAAGAAGGAATTCGGTAAAGCATTGAAAGAACTCAACATATTTCTAGATTTCTTCAAGAGAGGTTAGAGAGAATTATGGTGAACTTCTAAGCAGCAATGAAGCAGTCATTCAATTCAACAAAGACAAGACAAGCTAGAAGAAGGGTTAGACACAATAAGTGACACTCTTTGTATTGTACTTGCTTAGTATTTACAATAGTGAAAGGAGTAGAGAATTAAGACATCCATTGTATCTGGTATTCTCAAGTATAGTGGATTGCCTCGGTAGAGGGAGAGTCCCTACCACTGTAGATGTACATCACGTTAACAAAACCACGTAAATCTCGTGTGTGCTTACTTTGTTTTACGTTCTGTATTTTGAATTGAGTTGTGTGAACGCAGCAAAAGTATCAACCAACCTATAACCTAACAAAGACCTAATAGGCAAGGTATCTGAAAGGTGACTTTGGGGACTATTGTGATTGGTAGGTAGTAATAGATCTACCTTATTCAAATTTGAGAAAGAGTTCACTTTTAATAAGAGGTTGAAGTTGTTCACATATTTGTGAATTATGGTGATATTGATTCACCCCCCTCTCAATATCACAAACTAGTAGATCTTAGGGTGAAGTCGGGAACTTCTGTCTTGGTTTATATACTCCCTTTTATGAAAACCCCAGTAGGGTTTATTGTAGCTATGGTGAATTTCCTTTCTTGCCCCTGAATGTGGCTTGATATTACTATTCCATTCAAAATTCAGCATTATCCTCCTCCTTAATTTATTTTTCTCAAGCATTGCTATGTCACACTAAGACTTAAGCAATGCTAGACTCCCTTTGCTAGACTCCCTTTACTAGCATTACATGCTAGTCTTATCCTGTAATTCCTGAGATATGAGCCACTTCTACTTGTACACTTAAATCTAGTTGACAACAATTACAACCCATATAAGGCTGTGGGAACAACATTCATAAATATTATTCAATTTCTCCTAAATTTATTTGGTAGTATTGCACCCCATCACTTTGGTGAATTCTTTGTCTGAAAAGGACGCATCTAAGGCATTTCTAGCCTTTCCATCGTACTCTAAATTCTTTTTATTAGTGTCATAGCAGCACCTTCAACAATAGGAGTAAAGCCACTAACAACAGATATAAGAGCATTCTATTCTTTCATAATTGATAATTTTGTCTATCAAATGTGGGAATACCCTTGCTATTAACACTGTTTAAGCCCTCTATGATATTAACCAGTAATAAATGTAAAGATTCATATTAGTAGCAAAACATTTTAAATCTAAGTAGGTAGAATGGATCAATAAAGGAACCAACTCTTATACCAATTGATAAGGACCTTTTTGGGTCTCATATTAAGAGGGGGATGGGGTGAATGAATGTGAGATATTTACTTGTTAAAATCTATGATTTATTTTTTATATCTTTATATGAGAATGGTCATAAGGATATCAAGCAAGTGCAAGCATCAGAGAGCACATAGAAGTTTTATGTGGTTCACCCATAATATGTGAGCTACGTCCACGATGTGATAAGATCACTTCTAAATCACATGATCTACTCTTGTTATTAAGCGATATTGCTAATGCTATGGAAAGATCTCTCCTTAATTACTTACAATGATCTCTTAATCATTCAAGGGGTTGATCCCCTAATCACTCCAAGGGTTTCCCATCCTTTTTCAAGAAGTACATAAAAAGGTTATAACAAAAACTTCCTTAAGAAAGATTTCTCTATGTGAAGTTGTTGTTGTAGAAAACTGATATTCTCCTCCCTCAATGTCAGTCGCTGTACAAGCTCTGTCGGTCTCTCCTTCTTCACAACTGGTTCTCTCCTTTTCTTTCTACCACTACTGCTATCTCTCCTCTACTGGTTCTCTCCTTTGTAGGTTCTCTCATTTTCTTTCTACCACTATTGTTGTCTCTCTTCTACAGGTTCTTTCCTTCTCTTTCTGCCACTTCTATTGTCTCTCATTTGTAGGTTCTCTCCTTTGCAAGTTCTCTCTTTTGCCAGGTTCTCTCTTTTATAAGTTCTCTCTTTTTTCTAGTTTTCTTTTACTACAATTCTTTGTATCCTTCTTTGTTATACAATTCTTTATATTGTTCTTTACTACAGCTCTTTTTTTGTTCACCTACCATTGCTCTCCTTTTTCTTTCTCTCTAGATGATTATATATATATATATATATTTCGGGCGTAGCTTTCTAGGCCATTTTTCTTTAACTACTCCCTCTTAGCCATTTTTCGTTAGTTGCTATTCTTTTTATCTCTCTCTGTTGTGCCATAGCTCTATTTTGGGAGATGTATAAGTATTTATAAGCCTCAAGTTTAGGATTGCCTTACAATCAACAGCTAGCATTGATTCCCAAGGGTTACCCTATAATCAACGATCAACATTGATTCCTTGAATTTAGGATTAATGATCAACATTGATTCCTTGAATTTAGGGTCAATGGTTAGCATTGATTCCTTTAATTTAGGGTTAACGGTCACCATTGACTCATACTCAACAAGTGACTTATAGTGCCATTAGTAAATGCAATCCCAAAGGCAACAATGACATATGTGTTGTCAAGGAAATTTCATCTGTGTCACATGAAGGAAAATCTTACAAACAACTAGTTATAGCAATTAATGCTTTCTTTACAACTAAAACACCAATAGCAATCTATATTAACTCATCATATGCAAGATGGGGCTAGCAGCATCTTGATTTTAGCCCTGCTTTCTCTCCTCATTCTTGTCACATTCCACCAATGCTAACTTCCTTAACCCTTGAATAACTTAGCTGCCAACACATTTTGTGAATGCAACAAGCACATCTTAAAGGCACTCATAACATCAAATCAATAAGGACAAATATGTGAGATGCTATTGACAACAAATCTAACATTAACCATCAATGATGGGCTCAACATTATCTCTCTCCTTAACTTATACACTAAGAGCTCTTTATACCACTAATAGTTTCCCACCATGCTTTGAGTATTTTATTCCCTCATCAACATCACTAGTATCTATTAATAGTGGCATATAAGCCTCATCACTAGACTTACTCTTAGTCTTATATTCACCATCCTCCCTAAGGATCATAGACCTTTTATTAGGGTACTGTGATGCTACATGACCTCAACCCAAACACCTAAAATACTTGATGTCTTTATGTTTTCTTTGAGTGCCCTCAGGTTTATCTTTAAATTTAAGGCTACCCCCATTAGTCTTAGGTCTATGTAAATTTGTTTTAAGATAAGGAGTCATCTTCTCTTCCTTTATCCCCTAGTTTAGCTTCCAAAAAGATGAATATGAGTTCTGATTATATCTAGAAGTACTCTTTCCCTTAAGTTACCTCTCAACTTTCTTGGCAATGTATACCATGTCCTTAATCTCTACATAGTGTTGCAATTTTACCACATCAACTATGCTTTTATTTAACCCTTAAAGGAACCTAGTTGATGAAAGTGATATTGTACCAGCTCAAATCAATAAGGGAGTTAATGCTTTGCAAAACCTTGGATCACCAATGACAAGGGCAAAGTCAATGAAAATAAAGGAAGCACTCAACAACTAATGTGACATTTATTTATAGGAAGTTGCTAAACATGAGTTAAGGATGATGGAGGCTTTACCAGGGCTTGCAAATGTGATAAGGACCTTTTTATGTCTTACATTGAGAAGGGGAGGGGGTGAATTAATATGAGATGTTTACATTTTACAAAGCTATCTAGATCAAACCTTTGTTACCTATTAAAGTCTATGATCCATTTTTATCTTGTTTCTTTATATGAGAATGGTCATATGGATATCAAGCAAATGTAAGCACTCGATAACACATAGAATTTTTATGTGGTTCACCCACAATGTGTGAGTTACATCCACGGTGTGATAGAATCACTCTTAAATCACACAATCCACTCTTGTTATCAAGGGATAAAGCTAATGTTATGGAAGGATCTCTCCTTAACCACTGTGGAAGGATCACTCCTTAACCATTTCTTGAAAAAGGGTGGAAAACCCTTGGAATGATTGGGAGATCATTATAAGGGGAAGAATCACTCTTTAACCACTTACATCCATGGTGTGGAAGGATGAAAGAGTGTTGAACCCATCTTTGATGACTAATGTTTGATTTGTTATCAACATCACATATTATTTTTCATATTGATTTTAGTATTGAGCCCATCTTTGATGGCTAATATTGGATTTTTTATCAACAGCATCTCACATTATTGTTCGTGTTAATTTGATGTTTTGAATGTCATTGAGATGCATAGAAGTCATTGAGAAAAACTGTTAATGGTAAGTCAACCCTGAAGTTAATAAGTATGTTGACTGTTGACTCTAAATTTTAGGCGTTAAAACTGATTGTTGACTCTAAATTTTAAGAAGTCAATGTTGACCATTGACCTCAAATTTTAGGAATCAAATCTGATCGTTGATTGTAGGGCAACCTTTGGGAATAAACGTTGACCAGCCAAAGTGTGTGCAACAAGACAAAGTGTGTGCTGCAGAATTTTGAGAAAACCAGCCAAAGGAGAGAAAACAACAAACCTAAAGGCAAAGAAAGGGCGTGTAGCAGCCACACCAAACCAGCAAAGAAAAACTTGTAACAGCCACACCAAAGTAAAGGAGAACGTGCAGTAGCCACACCAAACTAAAGCATAACGTGCAGTAGCCATCGGCCACACCAAAGAGAGGAAAAGAAGGTGCAGTACCAACCAAGAAGGGTGCAGTTACTATTCAAAGAGGAGGTGATAGTAACCACCAAAGAAGGAGGTAGCCATACCAACTGAAGGAGGACTTGAAGCAACCAACAAGCACACCAAAGGGAGAAGAAGGCAGCACTACCAAAGGGAGAACAAGTTGTAGTAGCCAATAACCACACCAAACCAGCAGAGGAGATGTGCAACAGTTACACAAAGGAAAGTTGCAGCAGCCAACCACACCAAGGAGAAGTGAAGCAGCCGGCCACACCAAGAAGAAGGTGCAGTAGCCAGCCAGCCAAAGAGAGAGCAGTAGGCCAAGGAAGGTGCGGCAACAGCCCACCAAAAGTGTTATAGCCAAGGATAGGAGCAGCCAGCCACCATAAGGAGAGGTGTAGTAGCCAACCACACTAAGGATGGGTGCAGCACCCCACACCAAAGAATGAAAAAGGTGCAGCAATTGGCAGTCACATCAAACCAGCAAAGAAAAACTTGTAGTAACCACATCAAAGAAGTGGAGAATGTGCAATAGCCAACTGCCACACCAAAGAGAGGAAAAAAAGTTGCAGTAACTAGACACACTAAGGAGAGTAGTAGCTAGAAAACCAAACCAACCAAGAAGGGTGCAATAGCCGGCCAAAGAGGAGGTGATAGCAACCACCAAAGAAGGAGGCAGCCACACCAACCAAAGGAGGAGTTAAAGCAATTGGTAAGCACACCAAAGGGAGAACAAGGCAGCCCTACCAAATGGAGAACAAGGTGTAGTAGATGGCCACACCAAGAAGAAGGTGTAGCAGCTACCAAACCAAGAAGAGAGCAGTAGGCCAAGAAAGGTGCAATAGCAGCTAACCAAGAGTGGTACAGCTAAGGATAGGAGTAGCCAACCATCAAAAGGAGAGATGTCCCTACACCAGCAACAACTCCAGTAGGCGTTCATACACCAATAATGCATCTAGCAGCCTGCAATCCTAGAAATTACAGCATGTCTAGTAGTTGTAGCACATACAACAGCAACCTTTGGGCAACAAGAGTAGCAACAAGCTCAAGTAATGTGTGCAGTAGCGATAGCAGCCCATGCATGTAAGGACAGCAGTAGCAGCATGTGCAAGCAGCAATAGCCGCAAATTCGACAACTTGTAGCAACCAAGGAGAAAATGTGTCCTCATAGCAGGACCGAGAGCTTGTAACAGCAAGGAGAAAACTTGCCCTGGTAGCAGGACAAGCAGCACTAGCAACGGATGAGACAGTATTGGTAATAAAGGATAGGGAAGATCCATATTCTACACTAGCAATTTGTACACATTGAGTGATCATTCTTTAGGAAAGTTTTCACTATAAACTCTTGATAAATTTGTTGAAAAAAAAGGTGAGATAATCTTGGAGTGATCTAGAGATCATTGTAAGTAGTTAAGAAATAGTCCTTCTACAAGTGGTTAATAAGTAATCCTTCCACAACATTGTTGTATCCTTTGATAACAAGAGTGGATTGTGTGACTTAGAAGTGATCTTATCACACTGTAGATATAGCTCACACATTGTGGCTGAACCACTTAAAAATTATCATATGTTCTTAGGCGCTTGTGTTTGATTAATATCCATACAGCTAGTCTCACATAAAGGAAAAAGATAAAAATTGGATCATTGACTCTAAAAAGTCACAAAGGTTAAATCTGAATAGATTTGCAAAAAGCGAATATCTCACGTTGATTCACCCCTTTCTCAATTTGAGAACTAAAACAGTCCTCATCAATGAGCTGCAAAAACAACATAGAGGATGGTAAAGATTAGCCATCAAAAAAAATAAGGGGGCACGACAAAGAGAGATAGAGAAAGTAAAGAGCACAACAAAATAAGAGAGCATTACAAAGTGGTAGAGCAGAAAAAGAAAAACTATAGAGAGATAGGAGAGAAACAGTAGCAAAAGAAAGAACCTATAGAGGGAGGAACCTATAAAGGTGGGAGGAGAGAACCTACATAGGTAAAAGGAGAAACTTTCAAAGGCAATAGGAGGCAACAGTGGCAGCAAGAAGGAGAAAATCTCCTGCAGTAGAAAAGAAAGAGGGAGTGCACGACAAAAGGAGGATGCAGCAACAGAAAAAAGGAGAGACAGTAATAGCGGTGAAAAAGAGTTAGCAACTACAGAAAGGAGGCAGAAATAGTAAAAAGAAGGAGGCAGCAGTGGTAGAAAGAAAAGGAGAGAACCTGTAGAGGAAAGACTAGCAAAGCTTGAAGGGAGAAACTAGCAATAAGAAGGAAAAGATCCATTTTCCTACAATAGCAACCTATAGCGAAGTTTTTGTCATAAAAACTTTTATGTACTTCTTGAAAAAGGGTGGGAGACCCTTCGAGTGAGCAGGAGATGAGTGATTGGGAAATCGTTGTAGTGGTTAAAGAGTGATCCTTCCACAGTGGTTAAGGAGTGATACTTCCTCAACATCAGCTATATTCCTTGATGACAATAGTGGATCGTGTGATCTAGGAGTGATCCTATCACACTATGGACGTAACTCACACATTATGGGTGAATCACGTAAAAATGTTTATGTGTTCTTAGGTGTTGATTAGGACCTCCATGGGTCTCACATTGAGAGGGGTAGAGGGTGAATTAGTGTGAGATACTTACTTTTTACAAATCTATCTAGATTAAATCTTTGTGACCTATTAAAGTTGATGATCCAATTTTATTTTACGTCTTCATATGAGAGTGGTTATTTGAATATCAAGCAACCACAAGCACCCAAGAACACATAAAAGTTTTACATGGTTCACCCATAATGTATGAGCGATATCCACGGTATGATAGGATTGCTCTTAAATCATACAATCCACTCGTATTATCAAGGGATACAACTGATGTTATGGAATGATCACTCCTTAACCACTTACAATGATCTCCCAATCACTTAAAGAGTTGATCACTTGAAGAATTGATCTCCTAATCACTCTAAGGGTCTCACCCTTTTTCAAGAAGTACATAAAGAGTTTATTATAAAAAATTTCCTTAAGAAAGATCACTCAATATGCATAAGCTACTGTTGCAGAAAATGGATCTTCTCTTTCCTCTACCACCGATGTTGCCTCCTTCTGCCTTGGTAGGTGCCTCAGCTGCTGATGCTGCCTTCTTCTACCTTGGTAGGTTTTCTCCTCTACTACTAGTGTAGCCTCCTCTTTGTTGCCATTACTGCCTTTTCCTTGCTGCAACTACTACCTTCTCCTTACTACAGTTGCTGCCTTCTCTTTGCTACAACTGTTGCCTCACTTTTCTATAACTATTGCCTCTCTTATGTTTTGCAAAACACACTTATAGTTTTACAGCACACACTTATAGTTTTATAGCACACATTCTCTTGGCATTTTGAAGCTCACTCTTTCTTCCTCTGTTGTGCCCTTTCTTTTATTTTGCATAACCCATTTTCTTCCTCTGCTGAGCTCTCTCTTTTGGTCTGTAGCAATACATGCTTTCTTCCTTTGTCGAACTCTCTCTCTTGGACTATAATAGTATGTTTTCTTCCTCTATCGAGTTCTCTCTTTTGGTCTACAATAGCACATGTTTTCTTCCTCTGTCAAGTTCTCTCTTCTGGTTTGCAACAACCACATTTCTCACTTCCATTTTTTTGCAGCAACCACGTTTCTCTCTTCCATTTTTTTTGTAGCAACCACATTTTTCTCCTCTATTTTTATAGCAACCATGTGTCTCTCTTCTATTTTTGCAACAACCACGTTTCTCTCTTTTGTTTTGACAACACACTTATGTCTCTGTAGCACTCTCTCTTGTCGTTCTCTCTTAAATTTTTTGTAAAGCACACCTCTCTTGGCAACTACATGGATATATTTGTAAGCCTTGAGTTTAGGGTTGCCCTATCATCAACAGTTACCATTGATTCCCAAGAGTTACCTTACAATCAATAGTTAGCATTGATTCCTAACATTTAAGGTTAATAGTTAAGGGTCAACAATTAGCATTAACTCCAAATTTTAGGGTCAATGACTAATATTGACTCATTGAATTCAAGGTTGACTTGCATCAACAAGTTTGACCAACAATTTCTCTCCATCTCAAACTCCTTGACAAATACAAAATGCACCTATAGACAACAAACACATCTTGACAAATCTATGAGATGCTATTAATAACAAATCCCACATTAGCCATCAAAGATAGGCTTAACAATCTCCCTCTTGGGATTTGTTGGCAACACATTAAATCCAAAAATCAATAATTAAACACAAGCAATGGCTTTTGACATTTATAGCTCTCCCTGAAACATACATGTACCTTTTTGTATATAGGCATGATATCAATTGGAAACAACCTTTAACTCTCATTTTTTATTTTTGCTTCTCCCCCTTGACAATTTTCCTCCCTTTATTTGATCTTCCCCTTTGGATTTATCAAGCTACTCCCCCTTTTAATCAGTATATACTCTTTTTGAATTTATGCAAAATACCTCTCCCCTTGACAACAAACGCAAAGAATAATAGAAGAGGGAAGGGGAGAGGAGTTAGAGGCATACCTCAGCCCCTAGGGGTTGGCTGAACACATAAATTCATCCTTAACTTTTGGAAAATCTCTCTTGACAAAGGTTTGGTGAATACATCTACAACTTGCTCCACGATAGGCACATACTCCAATTTTACTTCATTTTTCCCCACTTTTTCTTTAATGAAGTGGTACTTGATTTCAATATGTTTAGATCTAGAGTGTTGGATAGGATTCTTTGATAAATTCATGGCACTTTGGTTATCACAACCAATCAGCAATGATAGTTGCACATCTACCTTTAGACCTTCAAGTTATTATTTCATCCAAAGCATTTAAGTATAAGTCTAAGTAGCAGCCATATATATTCAACCTTTGTAGTGCTTAGAGTCATTAAATTTTGCTTCTTGTTGTACCATGAAACACATCTACTGCCTAAATAAAATACACCACTTGACATTGACCTTCTATCATCACAATTTCCAGCCCAATCAGCATCTATATATCCATATAAATTAAGCTATTCACTTTTATCATCAAGCAGCTCATAATGTGTTGTGCCCCTAACATATCTCAAAATTTTCTTAGTAGCCACGATGTGAAATTCCTTGGGCTCATTTTGAAATCTAGCACAAAGTGTTACAACAAAAACAAGATTAGGCCTTGATGTTGTCAAATATAGTAAACTTCCAATCAATTTTTTATATTCCTTCTTATCAACAAATTTGCCTTCTTTATCTGTGCTTAACTTTATTCCAATAGTAATGGGAGTGCTTACTTCCTTAGAATTCTCCATCCTAAACTAAACTAAAGTGTATATTAATTAAAACAACCAAAATAGTCATTCATGATAGATTGCATTTTGTTCTACTATTAAGTGGTTTAATTCTTAAATGAGGAGACTTTAGATTCACCTCACGCTAATGAGGATCAAATATTTGTTCCAAGTACAATTTATCACGCAATGACCTTGAAATTTTCTTTTTTGTCCTCAACAACTATTATATTCATTTCGAAAATAATGTCCATGAGACATCTATGCCATGAATTCATTCGATTCCAACAAACAATGGAGTCCTTCATCTTGATTACCATTTCTTATAGATATTAATTGATTGAATTCCAAATTAATGAGTCCCTCCAATCTTTTCTAGTTAGGAACGCTCATCTTTTGGTTCCAAAAACAATTGTTTATATAGTGATCATGAAATTAACATTTGTAGCTAAACTACCTTATATAATAATTAAAACAAACAAGTTTAAAAAGTATTAAAACTATAAATAACTTTACTTCCATTGACCAAAGTAGTCATTAATCATGGATCGCAATTTGTTCCAACGTTTAGTGGTTTAATTCTTAAATAATGAGACTTTCAAATCATCTCATGCTAATGAGGCTCCTATATTTGTTCCAAATACAATTTATTACACATTAACCTTGAAATTTTCTTTTGTGTCCTCATTAACTACTATATTCATTGCAAAAACAATGTCCATGAGCCATCTATGCCACGAATTCATTCGATTGCAACAAACAGTGGAGTCCTTCATCTTGATTACCATTTCTTATAGATGTTAATTGATTGAATTCCAAAATAATGAGTCCCTCCAATCGTTTTTGGTAAGGAAGGCAACTCTTTTGGTTCCAAAGACAATTGTTGATACAATGATCATGAAGTTAACATTTGTGGCTAAACTACAATGTATATTAATTAAAACAAACAAGTTTAAACAGCATTAAAACTCTAATTGTGTTTACTTCCATCAACCAAAGTACTCATTCATCATGGATTGCATTTTGTTCTAATGTTAAGTGGTTTAATTCCTAAATAACGAGACTTTCGAATCACCTTATGCTAATAAGGCTCCTATATTTGTTCCAAGTACAATTTTTCACTTATTGACCTTGAAATTTTCTGTTGTGTACTCAATAAATACTACATTCATTGTGAAATCAATTTCCAAGAGCCAACTATGTCATGAATTCATTCAATTTCAACAAACAATCGAGCCCTTCATCCTGATTACTATTTCTTATATATATTAATTGATTGAATTCCAAATTAATGAGTCCCTCCAATCTTTTCTGGTAAGGAAGGCTCACGCTAACAAGTGGTTTAATTCCTAAATGAGGAGACTTTCGAATCACCTCACGCTAATGAGGATCATATATTGGTTAGAAGTACAATTTATCACGCATTGACCTTGAAATTTTCTTTTGTGTCCTCATTAACTACTATATTCATTGTCAAAACAATGTCCATGAGCCATATATGCCATCAATTCATCCACTTTCAACAAAGAATGGAGCCCTTGATCTTGATTACCTTTTTTTATAGATATTAATTGATTGAATTCCAAAATAATTAGTCCCTCCAATCTTTTTTGGTAAGGAAGGCTCCTCTTTTGGTTCCTAACACAATTGTTGATTCAGTGATCATGAAGTTAAGATTTGTACCTAAACTACCTTCTATATTATTTAAAAAGCAAATAAGTTTAAAGAGCATTAAAACTCTAAATGTGTTTACTTTAATCAACCAAAGTAGTCATTCATCATGGATCGCAATTTTGTTCTAATGTTAAGTGGTTTAATTCTTAAATAATGAGACTTTCAAATCACCTCATGCTAACGAGGTTCCTCTATTGGTTCCAAGTTCAATTTTTTATGCAATGTCCTTGAAATTTTCCTCTGTGTCCTCAACAACTACTACATTCATTGAGAAAACAATTTCCATGAGCCATCTATGTCATGAATTCATTCAATTCCAACAAAAAATGGAGCCCTTCATATTGATTAACATTTCTTATAGATATTAATTGATTGAATAAGAAAATAATGAGTCCCTCCAATTTTTTCTGGTAAGGAAGTCTCCTCTCTTGGCTCCAAACACAATTGTTGCTATAGTGATCATGAAATTAACATTTGTATCTAAACTACCTTGTATATTAATTAAAATAAACAAGTCTAAAAAGCATTAAAACTCTAAATGTGTTTACTTCCAATAACAAAAGTAGTCATTCATCATGGATTGCATTTTCTTCTAATGTTAAGTGGTTTAATTCCTAAATAACGACACTTTCTAATCACCACATGCTAATGAGGCTCCTATATTTGTTCCGAGTACAATTGATCACGCAATGACCTTGAAATATTCTTTTGTGTACTCATTAACTACTATATTCATTGTCAAAACAATGTCCATGAGCCATCTATGTCGTGAATTCATTCACTTCCAACAAACAATGGAGCCCTTGATCTTGCTATCCATTTCTAATAGATAGTAATTGATTGAATTCCACAATAATGAGTCGCCCCAATCTTTTCTAGTAAGGAAAGCTCCTTTTTTGGTTCCAAACACAATTATTGATACAGTGATCATGAAATTAACATTTGTGGCTAAACTACCTTGTATATATCAAAACAAACAAGTCTAAATAGCATTAAAACTCTAAATGTCTTTATTTCCCTCAACGAAAGTAGTCATTCATCATGGATCGCATTTTGTTATAATGTTAAGTGGTTTAATTCTTAAATAAAGAGACATTCGAATCACCTAATGCTAATGAGGTTCCTCTATTTGTTCCAAGTACAATTTATCATGCAATGTCCTTGAAATTTTCTTTTGTGTCCTCAATAACTATATTCATTGTCAAAACAATGTCCATGAGCCATCTATGTCATGAATTCATTCACTTCCAACAAACAATGGAGCCCTTGATCTTGCTATCCATTTCTCATAGATAGTAATTGATTGAATTCCACAATAATGAATCGCTCCAATCTTTTCTGGTAAGGAAAGCTCCACTTTTGGTTCCAACACAATTCTTGATACAGTGATCAATAAATTAACATTTATTGCTAAACTACCTTGTATATTAATCAAGACAAACAAGTCTAAATAGCATTAAAAATCTAAATGTGTTTATTTCTATCAACCAAAGTAGTCATTCATCATGGATCGCATTTTGTTCAAATGTTAAGTGGTTTAATTCTTAAATAAAGAGACATTCGAATCACCTCATGCTAATGAGGTTCCTCTATTTGTTCCAAGTACAATTTTTCATGCAATGACCTTGAAATTTTCTTTTGTGTGCTCAATAACAATTATATTCATTGTCAAAACAATGTCCATGAGCCATCTATGCCATGAATTCATTCAATTCCAATGAACAATACAACCCTTGATCTTGATTACCATTTCTTATAGATATTCATTGATTGAACTCCAAAATAATTAGTCCCTCCAATCTTTTTGGGTAAGGAAGGCTCCTCTTTTGGTTCCAAATAGAATTGTGATACAGTGATCATGAAATTAACATTTGTGGCTAAACTATCATGTATATTAATTAAAACAAACAAGTTTAAAAAGCATTAAAACTCTAAATGTGTTTACTTCCAACAACCAAAGCAGTCATTCATCATGGATTGCATTTTTTTTCTAATGTTAAGTGGTCTAATTCCTAAATAATGAGACTTTCGAATCACCTCTTGCTAATAAGACTCCTCTATTTGTTCCAAGTACAATTTTTGACGCAATGTCCTTGAGATTTTCTTTTGTGTCCTCATTAACTACTATATTCATCATCAAAACAATGTCCATGAGCCATCTATGCCATAAATTCATTCAATTCCAACAAACAATGGAGCACTTGATCTTGATTAACTTTTCTTATATATATTAAATGATTGAATTCCAATATAATGAGTCCCTCCAATCTTTTCTGGTTTGGAAGGCTCCTTTTTTGGATGCAAAATGCAATTGTTGATACAGTGATCATGAAATTAACATTTGTAGTTAAACTACCTTGTATATTAAATAAAACAAATTAGTCTAAAAAGCATTAAAGTTCTAAATGTGTTTACTTCCATCAACCAAAGTAGTCATTCATCATGGATTACATTTTGTTTTAATGTTAAGTGGTTTAATTCCTAAATAACGAGACTTTTGAATCACCTCATGCTAATGAGGCTCCTATATTTGTTCCAAGTACAATTTATCACGCAATGACCTTGAAATTTTCTTTTGTGTCCTCATTAACTACTATAGTCATTGTCAAAACAATGTCCATAAGCCATCTATGCCATGAATTCATTTAATTCCAACAAACAATGGAACCCTTAATCTTGATTACAATTTCTTATAGATATTAATTGATTGAATTCTTTAATAATGAGTCCCTCCAATCGTTTCTACTAAGGAAGTCTCCTCTTTTGGTTCCAAACACAATTGTTGATATAGTGATCATGAAATTAACATTTGTAACTAAACTACCTTGTATATTAATTAAAACAAACAAGTCTAAAAACCATTAGAACTCTAAATGTGTTTACTTCCATCAACCAAAGTAGTCATTCATCATGGATTGCATTTTGTTCAATGTTAAGTGGTTTGATTCCTAATAACGAGTCATTCGAATCACCTCATGCTAACGAGAGTCCTATATTTGTTCCAAGTACAATTTATCATGCAATGACCTTGAAAGTTTCTTTTGTGCCCTCATTAATTACTATATTCATTGTCAAAACAATGTCCATGAGTCATCTATACCATGAATTCATTCAATTCCAACAATCAATGGCGCCCTTGATCTTGATTACCATTTCTTATAGATATTTATTATTAATTGATTGAATTCCACAATAATGAGTCCCTCCAAACACAGTTGTTGATAAATTACCTTGTATATTAATTAAAACAAAAAGTTTAAAAAGCATTAAAACTATAAATGTGTGTACTTTCATCAACCAATGTAGTCATTCATCATGGATTGCATTTTGTTCTAATGTTAACTGGTTTAATTCCTAAATAACGTGACTTTCGAATCACCTTATGCTAACGAGAGTCCTATATTTTTTCCGACTATAATTTTTCATGCAATGTCATTTAAATTTCCTTTTGTGTCCTCATTAACTACGATATTCATTGTGAAAATAATTTCCATGAGCCATCTATGCAATAAATTCATTCAATTCCAACAATCAATGGAGCCCTTGATCTTGATTACCATTTCTTATAGATTTTAATTGATTGAATTCCAAAATAATGAGTCCCTCCAAACCTTTCTGGTATGGAAGGCTCCTCTTTTGGTTTCAAACATAATTGTTGATATAGTGATCATGAAATTAACCTTTGTGGATAAACTACCATGTATATTAATTAAAACAAACAAGTCTAAACAGCATTAAAACTCTAAATGTGTTTACGTCCATCAACCAAAGCAATCATTCGTCATGGATTGCATTTTGTTCTAATGTTAAGTAGTTTAATTCCTAAATGATGAGACTTTCGAATCTCTTCATGCTATTGGGGCTCCTATATTTGTTTCAAGTATAATTTATCACGCAATGACATTGAAATTTTCTTTTGTGACCTCAATAACTACTACATTCATCGTGAAAACAATTTCCATGAGCCATCTATGTCATGAATTCATTCAATTCCAACAAACAATGGAGCCCTTCATCTTGATTACCATTCCTTATAGATATTAATTGATTGAATTCAAAAATAATGAGTCCCTCCAATCTTTTCTGGTAAGGGTGGCTCCTCTTTTGGCTCCGAACACATTCGTTTAATTCCTAAATGATGAGACTTTCGAATGACCTCATGCTAATGAGGCTTCTATATTTGTTCCAAGTACAATTTATCACACAATGACTGTGAAATTTTCTTTTGTGTCCTCAATAACTACTACATTCATCGTGAAAACATTGTCCATGAGCCATCTGTGCCATGAATTCATTCAATTCCAACAAATAATGAGCCCTTCATCTTGATTACCATTTCTTATAGATATTAATTGATTGAATTCCAAAATAATGAGTCCTTCCAATCTTTTTTGGTAAGGAAAGCTCGTCTTTTGGCTCCAAACACAATTATTGATACAGTGGTAATCAACATTTGTAACTATACTACCTTGTATATTAATTAAAACAAACAAGTTTAAATAGCATTAAAACTCTAAATGTGTGTACTCCCATCAACCAATGTAGTCATTCATCATGGATTGTATTTTGTTCTAATGTTAAGTAGTTTAATTCCTCAATGATGAGACATTCTAATCACCTCATGCTAATGACGCTCCTCCATTTGTTCCAAGTACAATTTTTCATGCAATGTCATTGAAATTTTCTTTTGTGTCCTCATTCACTACTATATTCAATGTCAAAACAATGTCCATGAGCCATCTATATCATGAATTCATTCAATTCCAACAAACAATGGAGCCCTTGATCTTGATTTCCATTTCCTATAGATAGTAATTGATTGAATTCCACAATAATGAGTCTCTCTAATGTTTTCTGGCAAGGATGGCTCCTCTTTTGGTTCCAAACACAATTATTGATACAGTGATCATGAAATTAACATTTGTGGCTAAACTACTTTGTATATTAATCAAAACAAACAAGTCTAAAAAGCATTAAAACTCTAAATGTATTTACTTCCATCAACCAAAGTAGACATTCATCATCAATAACATTTTGTTCTAATGTTAAGAGGTTTAGTTCATAAATAATGAGGCTTTTGAATCACCTCATGCTAATGAGGCTCCTTTATTGGTTCCAAGTGCAATTCCTCACACAATGTCATAGAAATTTTCTTTTGCATCCTCAATAACTACTATATTCATTGTCAAAACAATTTATCATGCAATGACCTTGAAATTTTCATTTGTGTCCTCATTAACTACTATACTCATTGTCAAAACAATATCCATGAGCCATCTATGCCATGAATTCATTCGATTCCAACAAACAATGGAGCCCTTGATCTTGATTACCATTTCTTATAGATATTAATTGACTGAATTCCAAAATAATGAGTCACTCCAATATTTTCTGGTAAGGGAGGGTCCTATTTTGGCTCCAAAGACAATTGTTGATACAGTGATCATGAAATTAACATTTGTAGCAAAACTACCTTTTATATTAATTAAAACAAACAAGTTTAAAAAGCATGAAAACTCTAAATGTATTTACTTCCAACAACCAAAATAGTCATTCATCATGGATTGCATTTTGTTCTAATGTTAAGTGGTTTAATTTTTAAATAACGAGACTTTCAAATCACCTCATGCTAATCAGGCTATTCTTTTTGTTCCAAGTTCAATTTTTCACACAACGTCCTTGAAATTTTCTTTTGCGTCCTCAATAACTACTATATTCATTGTGAAAACGATTTCCATGAGCCATCTATGTCATGAATTCATTCAATTCCAACAAACAATGGAGTCCTCCATATTGATTACCATTTCTTCTAGATATTAATTGATTAAATTCCAAAATAATGAGTCCGTCCGAATTTTTCTTTTAAAGAAGTGTCCTCTTTTGTCTCCAAACACAATTGTTGATACAGTGATCATGAAATTAACATTTGTAGCTAAACTACTTTCAAATCACCTCATGCAAACGAGACTCCTATATTTGTTCCAAGTACAATTTATAACGCAATGACATTGAAATTTTCTTTTGTCTCCTCAATAACTACTACATTCATTGTGAAAACAATTTCCATGAGCCATCTATGTCATTAATTCGTTCAATTCCAACAAACAATGGAGCCCTTCTTATTGATTACCATTTCTTATAGATATTAATTGATTGAATTCCAAAATAATCAGTCCCTCCAATCTTTTCTGGTAAGGGAGGCTACTCATTTGGCTACAAATACAATTGTTGATACAGTGATCATGAAATTAACATTTAGAGCTAAACTACCTTGTATATTAATTAAAACAAACAAGTCCAAAAGCATTAAATCTCTAAATGAGTTTACTTCCATCAACAAAAGTAGTAATTCATCATGGATTGCATTTTGTTCTAATGTTATGTGGTTTAATTCCTAAATAACGTGATTTTCAAATCACCTCATGCTAAAGAGACTCCTATATTTGTTCCAAGTACAATTTATCATACAATGACCATGAAACTTTCTTTTATGTCCTCATCAACTGCTATATTCATTGTCAAAACAATGTCCATGAGCTATCTATGCCATGAATTCATTCAATTCCAACAATCAATGGAGCCCTTGATCTTGATGACCATTTCTTATAGATATTAATTTCTCGAATTCCAAAATAATGAGTTCGTCCAAACCTTTCTGCTAAGGAAGGCTCCTTTTTTTGGATCCAAACACAATTGTTGATACAGTGATCATGAAATTAACATTTGTAGCTAAACTACCTTTTATATTAATTAAAACAAATAAGTCTAAACAGCATTAAAACTTTAAATGTGTTTACTTCCATCAACCAAAGTAGTCATTCATTATGGATTATATTTTTTTTCTAATGTTAAGTGTTTAATTCCTCAATAACGTGACTTTCAAATCACCTCATGCTAACGAGACTCCTATATTCGTTCCAAGTAAAATTTATCATGCAATGACCTTGAACGTTTCTTTTGTGTCCTCATTAACTGCTATATTCATTGTCAGAACAATGTCCATGAGCCATCTATGCCATGAATTCATTCAATTCCAACAATCAATGGAGCCATTGATCTTGATTACCATTTCTTATAGATATTAATTGATTGAATGCCAAAATAATGAGTCCGTCCAAACCTTTCTGGTAAGGAAGGCTCCTCTTTTGGCTCCAAACACAATTATTGATACAGTGATCATGAAATTAACATTTATGGCTAAACTACCTTGTATATTAATCAAAACAAACAAGTCTAAAAAGCATTAAAACTCTAAATGTGTTTACTTCCATCAACCAAAGTAGACATTCATCATCAATTGCATTTTGTTCTAATGTTAAGTGGTTTAATTCCTAAATAACGAGACTTTCAACTCACCTCATGCTAATGACGCTCCTCTATTTGTTCCAAGTACAATTTTTCACGCAATGACCTTGATACTTTCTTTTGTGTCCTCAATATCAACTATATTTATTGTCAAAGCAATTTCCATGAGCCATCTATGTCATGAATTCATTCAATTCCAACGAACAATGCAGCCCTTGATCTTGATTACCATTTCATATAGATATTAATTGAATGAATCCCAAAATAATGAGTCCCTCCAATCTTTTCTGGTAAGGAATACTCCTCTTTTGGTTCCAAACACAATTGTTGATACAGTGATCATGAAATTAACATTTGTAGCTAAACTACAATGAATATCAATTAAAACAAATAAGTTTAAACAGCATTAAAACTCTAAATGTGTTTATTTCCTTTAACCAAAGTAGTCATTCATCATGGATTGCATTTTTTTCTAATGTTAAGAGGTTTAATTCTTAAATAATGAGACTTTCGAATCACCTCATGCTAATAACGCTCCTCTATTTGTTCCAAGTACAATATTTCACACAATGACCTTGAAATTTTCTTTTGTGTCCTCAACAACTACTATATTCATTGCGAAAACAATGTCCAAGAGCCTTCTATGTCTTGAATTCATTTGATTCCAACAAACAATGGAGTCCTTTATCTTGATTACCAATTCTTATAGATGTTAATTGCTTGAATTCCAAAATAATGAGTCCCTCCAATCTTTTTTGGTAAGGAAGGCTTCTCTTTTGGTTCCAAACATAATTCTTGATTCAGTGATCATGAAGTAAAGATTTGTAGCTAAACTACCTTGTATACTATTTAAAACAAATAAGTTTAAAGAGCATTAAAACTCTCTATGAGTTTACTTCCATCAACCAAAGTAGTCATTCATCATTGATCGAATTTTGTTCTAATGTTAAGTGGTTTAATTCTTAAATAATGAGACTTTTGAATCACCTCATGCTAATAAGGCTCCTCTATTTGTTCCAAGTACAATTTTTTACGCAATGACCTTGAAATTTTCTTTTATGTCCTCAATAACAACAATATTCATTGTCAAAACAATGTCCATGAGCCATCTACGCCATGAATTCATTCAATTCCAATGAACAATACAGTCATTGATCTTGATTACAATTTCCTATAGATATTAATTGATTGAATTCCAAAATAATGAGTCCCTCCAATCTTTTCTGGTAAGGAATACTCCTCTTTTGGATTGAAATACAATTGTTGATACAATGATCATGAAATTAACATTTGTTGCTAAACTACCTTGTATCTTAATTAAAACAAACAAGTTTAAACAGCATTAAAACTTTAAATGTGTTTACTTCCATCAACCAAAGTAGTCATTGCTCATGGAATCCATTTTTTTCTAATGTTTAGTCGTTTAATTCCTAAGTAATGAAACATTCTAATCACCTCATGCTAATGAGGCTGCTACAAATTGTTCCAAGTACAATTTATCACCTAATGACTTTGAAATTTTCTTTTGTGTCCTCATTATCTACTATAATCAATGTCAAAACAATGTCCATGAGCCATCTATGTCATGAATTCATTCAATTCAAACAAACAATGGAGCCCTTGATCTTGATTTCCATTTCTTATAGATAGTAATTGATCGAATTCCATAATAATGAGTCTCTCCAATTTTTCAGGTAAGGAAGGCTCCTCTTTTGGTTCCAAAACACAATTATTGATATAGTGATCATGAAATTAACATTTGTGGCTAAACTACCTTGTATATTAATCAAACAACCAAGTCCAAAAAGCATTAAAACTCTAAATGTGTTTACTTCCATCAACCAATGTACTCATTCATCATGGATTACATTTTGTTCTAATGTTAAGTGGCTTAATTCATAAATAATGAGACTTTTGAATCACCTCATGCTAATGAGGCTTCTCTATTGGTTCCATTACAAATCTTCATGCAATGTCATTGAAATTTTCTTTTCTGTCCTCAATAACAACTATATTCATTGTCAAAACAATGTCCATGACCATCTATGTCATGAATTCATTCAATTCCAACAAACAATGGAAACCTTGATCTTAATTACCATTTCTTATAGATATTAATTGATTGAATTCCAAAATAATGAGTCCCTCCAATCTTTTCTGGTAAAGGAGGCTCCTCTTTTGGCTCCAAACACAATTGTTGACACAATGATCATGAAATTAACATTTGTAGATAAACTACAATGTATATTAATTAAAACAAAAAAGTTTAAACAACATTAAAACTCTAAATGTATTTACTTCCATCAACCAAAGTAGTCATTCATCATGGATTGCATTTTGTTCTACTATTAAGTGGTTTAATTCCTAAATGACAAGACTTTCGAATCACCTTATGCTAATTAGGATCCTATATTTGTTCCACATACAATTTATCATGCAATGACATTGAAAGTTTCTTTTGTGTCCTCAACAACTACTATATTCATTGCAAAAACAATGTCCATGAGCCATCTACACCATGAATTTATACGATTCCAACAAACAATGGAGTCCTTCATCTTGATTACCATTTCCTATAGATGTTAATTGATTGAATTCCAAAATAATGAGTCCCTCTAATCTTTTCTGGTAAGGAAGGCTCCTCTTTTGGTTCCAAACACAATTGTTGATACAGTAATCATGAAGTTAACATTTGTAGCTAAACTACCTAGTATATTATTAAAATCAAATAAGTTTAAAGAGCATTAAAACTCTAAATGTGTTTACTTCCATCAACCAAAGTAGTCATTCATCATGGATCGCATTTTGTTCTAATTTTAAGTGGTTTAATTCTTGAATAATGAGACTTTCAAATCACCTTAAGCTAATAAGGCTCCTCTATTTGTTCCATGCACAATTCTTCACACAATGACCTTGATATTTTCTTTTGTGTCCTCAATAACAACTATATTCATTGTCAAAAAAATGTTCATAAGCCATCGATGCCACAAATTCATTCAATTCCAATGAACAATGCAGCCCTTGATCTTGATTACCATTTCTTATAGATAATAATTGATTGAATTCCAAAATTATGAGTCCCTACAATCTTTTCTGGTAAGGAAGGCTCCTCTTTTGGTTCCAAACACAATTTTTGATACAATGATCATGATGTTAACATTTGTGGCTAAACTACAATGCATATTAATTAAAAGAAACAAGTTTAAATAGCATTAAAACTCTAAATGTATTTACTTCCATCAACCAAAGTAGTCATTCATCATGCATTGCATTTTGTTCTACTATTAAGTGTTTTAATTCCTAAATGAGGAGATTTTGGAATCACCTCATGCTAATGAGGCTCCTATATTTGTTCTAAGTACAATTTATCATGCAATGACCTTGAAATTTTCTTTTGTGTCCTTAACAACTACTATATTCATTGCGAAAACAATGTCCATGAGCCATCTATGCCATGGATTCATTCGATTCCAACAAACAATGGAGTCCTTCATCTTGATTATCATTTCTCATAGATGTGAATTGATTGAATTCCAAAATAATGACTCCCTCCAATCTTTTCTGGTAAGGAAGGCTTTTCTTTTGGTTCCAAAGACAATTGATGATACAGTATATTCATTCACTACTATATTTATTTTCAAAACAATGTCTATGAGCCTTATATGCAATGAATTCATTCACTTTCAACAAACAATGGAGCCATTGATCTTGATTACCATTTTTTATAGATATTAATTGATTTAATTCCAAAATAATGAGTCCCTCTAATCGTTTTTGGAAAGGAAGGCTTCTCTTTTGGTTCCAAATACAATTGTTGATACAATGATCATGAAATTAACATTTGTGGCTAAACTACCGTGTATATTAATGAAAATAAACAAGTCTAAAAAGCATTAAATCTCTAAATGTGTTTACCTCCAACAACCAAAGTAGTCATTGATCATTGATTGAATTTTGTTCTAATGTTAAGTGGTTTAATCCCTAAATAAGGAGACTTTCTAATAACCACATGCTAATGAGTCTCCTGTATTTCTTGCAAGTACAATTTTTCACGCTATGACCTAGATATTTTCTTTTGTGTCCTCAATAACTAGTATATCCATTGGGAAAACAATTTCCATGAGCCATCTATGTCATCAATTCATTCAATTCCAACAAACAATGGAGCCCTTGATTTTGATTACCATTTCTTATAGATATGAATTGATTGAATTCCAAAATAATGAGTCCATCCAATCTTTTCTGGTTAGGAAGGCTCCTTTTTTGGTTCCAAATATAGTTTTTGATATAGTGATTATGAAATTAACAATTGTGGCTAAACTACCATGTATATTAATTAACACAAACAAGTGTAAACAGCATTTAAAATTCTAAATTTGTTTACTTCCATCGACCAAAGTAGTCATTCCTCATAGATTGCATTTTGTTCTAACGTTAAGTGGTTCAATCCCTAAATAATGAGACTTTCTAATCACCACATGCTAATGAGGCTCCTCTATTTCTTCCAAGTACAATTTCTCACCCTATAACCTAGAAATGTTCTTTTGTGTCCTCAGTAACTAGTATATTCATTGTGAAAACAATTTCCATGAGCCATCTATGTCATGAATTCATTCAATTCCAACAAACAATGGAGCCCTTGATCTTGATTACCATTTCTTATAGATATTAATTGATTGAATTCGAAAATAATGAGTCCCTCCAATCGTTTCTGGTGAGGAATGCTCCTCTTTTGGTTCCAAACACAATTGTTGAGACAATGTCATGAAATTAACATTTGTAACTAAACTGCCTTGTATATTAATTAAAAGAAACTAGTCTAAAAAGCATTAAAACTCTAAATGTGTTTACTTACATCAACCAAAGTAGTCATTCATCATGGATTGCATTTTGTGCTAATGTTCAGTGGTTTAATTCCTAAATAATGACTCTTTCGAATTAACTCATGCTAATGAGGCTCCTCTATTTGCTCCAAGTAGAATTTCTCATGCTATGACCTAGAAATGTTCTTTTGTGTCCTCAATAACTAGTACATTCATTGTGAAAACAATTTCCATGAGCCATCTATGTCATGAATTTATTCAATTCCAACAAACAATGGTGCCTTTGATCTTGATTACCATTTCTTATAGATATTAATTGATTGAATTCCAAAATAATGAGTCCCTCCAATCTTTTCTGGTTAGGAAGGCTCCTCTTTTTGTTCCAAACACAATTGTTGATACAGTGATCATGAATTTAACTTTTGTAGCTAAACTGCCTTGTATATTAATTAAAACAAACAAGTATAAAGGGCGTTAAAACTTTAAATGTGTTTACTTCCATCAACCAAGTAGTCATTCATCATGGATTGCATTTTGTTTTTAATGTTAAGTGGTTTAATTCTTACATAATGAGACTTTCGAATCACCACATGCTAATGAGGCTCCTATATTTGTCCCGGGTACAATTTATTATGTAATGACCTTGAAAGTTTCTTTGGTTTCCTCATTAACTACTATATTCTTTGTCAAAACAATATTCATGGGCGATCTATGCCATGAATTCATTGAATTCCAACAAACAATGGAGTCATTGATCTTGATGACCATTTCTTATAAATATTAATTATTGAATTCCAAAATAATGAGTCCCTCCAATCTTTTCTGGTAAGGAAGGCTCCTCTTTTTGTTCCAATCACAATTGTTGATACAGTGATCATGAAATTAACTTTTGTAGCTAAACTGCCTTGTCTATTAATTAAACAAACAAGTATAAAGGGTGTTAAAACTTTAAATGTGTTTACTTCCATCAACCAAGTAGTCATTCATCATGGATTGCATTTTGTTCTAATGTTAAGTGGTTTAATTCTTACATAATGAGACTTTCGAATCGCCACATGCTAATGAGGCTCCTATATTTGTCCCGAGTACAATTTAACACGCAATGACCTTGAATGTTTCTTTGGTTTCCTCATTAACTACTATATTCTTTGTCAAAACAATATTTATGGGCGATCTATGCCATGAATTCATTGAATTCCAACAAACAATGGAGCCATTGATCTTGATGACCATTTCTTATAAATATTAATTATTGAATTCCAAAATAATGAGTCCCTCCAATCTTTTCTGGTAAGGAAGGCTCCACTTTTGGTTCCAAACACAATTGTTGATAAAGTGATAATGAAATTCACATTTTTAGCTAAACTACCATGTATATTAATTAACACAAACAAGTGTAAACAGCATTTAAAATTCTAAATTTGTTTACTTCCATCAACCAAAGTAGTCATTCGTCATAGATTGCATTTTGTTCTAATGTTAAGTGGTTTAATCCTTAAAAAATGAGACTTTCTAATCACCACAAGCTAATGAGGCTCCTCTATTTCTTCCAAGTACAATTTCTCATGCTATGCCCTAAGAATGTTCTTTTGTGTCCACAATAACTAGTATATTCATTGTGAAAACAATTTTCATGAGCCATCTATGTCATGAATTCATTCAATTCCAACAAACAATGGAGCTCTTGATCTTGATTACCATTTCTTATAGATATTAATTGATTAAATTCCAAAATAATGAGTCCCTCCAATCTTTTCTGGTTAGGAAGGCTCCTCTTTTGGTTCCAAATACAATTGTTGATATAGTGATTATGAAATTGACATTTGTGGCTAATCTATCACGTGTATTAATTAACACAAACAATTGCTAACAGCATTAATCCATCAACCAAAGTAGTCATTCATCATAGATTGCATTTTGTTCTAATGTTAAGTGGTTTAATCCCTAAAAAATGAGACTTTCTAATCACCACATGCTAATGAGGCTCCTCTATTTCTTCCAAGTACAATTTCTCATGCTATGACCTAGGAATGTTCTTTTGTGTCCTCAATAACTAATATTTCATTGTGAAAACAATGTCCATGAGCCATCTATGTCATGAGTTCATTCAATTCCAACAAATAATAGAGCCCTTGATCTTGATTACCATTTCTTATAGATATTAATTGATTAAATTCCAAAATAATGAGTCCCTCCAATCTTTTCTGGTTAGGAAGGCTCCTCTTTTGGTTCCAAATACAATTGTTGATATAGTGATTATGAAATTGACATTTGTGGCTAATCTATCACGTGTATTAATTAACACAAACAATTGCTAACAGCATTAATCCATCAACCAAAGTAGTCATTCATCATAGATTGCATTTTGTTCTAATGTTAAGTGGTTTAATCCCTAAAAAATGAGACTTTCTAATCACCACATGCTAATGAGGCTCCTCTATTTCTTCCAAGTACAATTTCTCATGCTATGACCTAGGAATGTTCTTTTGTGTCCTCAATAACTAATATTTCATTGTGAAAACAATGTCCATGAGCCATCTATGTCATGAGTTCATTCAATTCCAACAAATAATAGAGCCCTTGATCTTGATTACCATTTCTTATAGATATTAATTGATTAAATTCCAAAATAATGAGTCCCTCAAATCTTTTCTTGTTAGGAAGGCTCCCCTTTTGTTTCCAAACACAATTGTTGATACGGTGATCATGAAATTAACTTTTGTAACTAAATTGCCTTGTATATTAATTAACATAAACAAGTGTTAACACCATTAAAATTCTAAATGTGTTTACTTCCATTAACCAAAGCAGTCATTCATCATAGATTGCATTTTGTTCTAATGTTAAGTGGTTTAATTCCTAAATAATGACTCTTTCGAATTAACTCATGCTAATGAGGCTCCTCTATTTGCTCCAAGTACAATTTTTCACACAATCACCTTGAAATTTTCTTTTATGTCCTCAATAACCACTTATTCATTGTCAAAACAATGTCCATGAGCCATCTAAGTCGTGAATTCATTCAACTCCAACGAACATTGCAACCCTTCAACTTGATTGCCATTTCTTATACATATTAATTGATTGAATTCCAAAATAATGAGTCCCTCCAATCTTTTCTGGTTAGGAAAACTCATCTTTTGGTCCCAAACACAATTGTTGATACAATGTCATGAAATTAACATTTGTAGCTAAACTGCCTTGTATATTAATTAAAAGAAACAAGTCTAAAAAGCATTAAAACTCTAAATGTGTTGACTTACATCAACCAAAGTAGTCATTCATCATGGATTGCATTTTGTTCAAATGTTAAGTGGTTTAATTCCTAAATAATGACTCTTTTGAATTAACTCATGCTAATGAGACTCCTCTATTTGCTCCAAGTACAATTTTTCACACAATCACCTTGAAAATTTTCACACAATTCTTGATACAGTGATCATGAAATTAACAATTGTAGTTAAACTACCTTGTATATTAATTTAAACAAATAAGTCAAAACAGCATTAAAACTCTAAATGTATTTAAATCTGTCGACCGAAGTAGTCATTCATTATAGATTGCATTTTGTTCCAACGTTAAGGGGTTTAATTCCCAAATAATGAGACTTTCTATTAGCCTCATGTTAATGAGGCTCGTCTATTGGTTCCAAGTACAATTATTCATGCAATGACCTTGCAAGATTCTTTTGTGTCCTCATTAAGTATTATATTCATTGTCAAAATAGTGTCCATGAGAATGGAGCCCTTGATCTTGATTACCATTTGTTATAGATTAATTGATTGAATTCCAAAATAATGAGTCCTTCCAATCATTTTTGGTAAGGAAGGCTCCCCTTTTGGTTCCAAACACAATTGTTGATACAGTGATCATGAAATTAACTTTTGTAGCTAAACTGCCTTGTATATTAATTATTGATGGAAGTAGGCACATTTAGAGTTTTAATGCTATTTAGACTTGTTTGTTTTAATTAATATACGTGGTTGTTTATCCACAAATGTTAATTTCATGATCACTGTATCAGCAGTTGTGTTTGGAACCAAAAGAGGAGCCTTCCATACCAGAAAAGATTGGAGGGAATCATTATTTCTGAATTCAATCAATTAATATCTATAAGAAATGGTAATCAAGATGAAGGGCTCCATTGTTTGTTGGAATTGAATGAATTCATGACATAGATGGCTCATGGAAATTGTTTTGACAATGAATATTGTAGTTATTGAGGAGACAAGAAAATTTCAAGATCATTTGGTGCTAAATTGTACTTGGAACAAATATAAGAGCCTCATTAGCATGAGGGGATTCGAAAGTCCCGTTATTTGGGAATTAAACCACTTATCATTAGAACAAAATGCAATCCAAGATGAATGACTACTTCAATTGATGGAATTAAACACATTTAGAGTATGAATGCGGTTTAAACTTATTTGTTTTAATCAATATAAAAGGTAGTTTAGCAAAAAATATTAATTTCATGATCACTGTGTCAATAATTGAGTTAAGAAACAAAAGTGGAGCCTTCGTTACCAGAAATAATTGGACAGACTCATTATTTTGGAGTTCAGTCAATTAATCTATAAGAAATGTTAAGCAAGATGAAGGGCACCATTGTTTTTTGGAATTGAATGAATTCATGACATAGATGGCTCATGAAAATTGTTTTGACAGTGAATATTGTAGTGAGGAGACAAAGAAAATTTAAAGATCATTTGGTGTTACATTGTACTTGGAACAAATATAGGAGCCTCATTAGCATGACGGGATTCGAATGTCCAGTTATTTAGGAATTAAACCACTTAACATTAGAACAAAATGCAATCCAAGATGAATGACTACTCCGGTTGATGGAATTAAACACATTTAGAGTATTCATGTTGTTTAGACTTATTTGTTTTAAATAATATACAAGATAGTTTAGCAACAAATGTTAATTTCATGATCACTGTATCAATAATTGCGTTAGGAACCAAAAGTGGAGCCTTCCTTACCAGAAATGATTGGACGGACTCATTATTTTGGAGTTCAGTCAATTAATCTATAAGAAATGGTAATCAAGATGAAGGGCTCCATTGTTTGTTGGAATTGAATGAATTCATGACATAGATAACTCATGGAAATTGTTTTCACAATGAATATAATAGTTATTGAGGACACAAGAAAATTTCAAGATCATTCGGTGCAAAATTGTATGTGGAACAAATATAGGAGCCTCATTAGCATGAGGAGATTCGAAAGTCCCGTTATTTAGGAATTAAACCACTTAACATTAGAACAAAATGCAATCCAAGATGAATGACTACTTCAATTGATGGAATTCAACACATTTAGAGTATTAATGCTGTTTAGACTTATTTCTTTTAACGCATTTTGATACACATTTAGAATTTTAATGCTGCTAACACTTGTTTGTGTTAATTAATATACATGGTAGATTAATCCCTAAACAATGAGACATTTGAATCACCTCATGCTAAGGAGGCTCCTCTATTTTTTCCAAGAACAATTTTTCACGCAATGATTTTGAAATTTTCTTTTGTGTCCTCCTTAACTACTATATTCATTATCAAAACAATATCCATGAGCCATCTACGCCATGAGTTCATCTAATTCCAACAACCAATGCAGCACATTATCTTGATTACCATTTCTTATAGATATTAATTGATTGAATTCCAAAATAATGAGTCCCTCCAATCTTTTATGGTAAGGAAGGCTCCTTATTTGGTTCCAAACACAATTATTGATACAATGATCATGAAATTAACATTTGTGCCTAAACAACCATGTATATTAATTAAAACAAACAAGTCTAAGCAGAATTAAAACCCTAAATGTGTTTACTTCCATCTACCAATATAGTCATTCATCATGTATTGCATTTTGTTCTAATGTTAAGTGGTTTAATTCCTAAATAATGAGACTTTCTAATCACCTAATGTTAATGAGGCTCCTCTATTTGTTCCTAGTAAAATTATTCATGCAATGACATTGAAATTTCCTTTTGTGTCCTCATTAACTACTATATTCATTGTCAACACAATGTCCATGACCCATCTATGCCATGCGTTCATCCAATTCCAACAAACAATGCAGCCCTTCATCTTGATTACCATTTCTTGTAGATATTAATTGATTGAATTCCAAAATAATGAGTCACTCCAATCTTTTATGGTAAGGAAGGCTCCTCATTTGGTTCCAAACACAATTGCTGATACAATGATCATGAAATAACCATATGTGGCTAAACAACCATGTATATTAATTAGAACAAACAAGTCTAAACTGCATTAAAGCTCTAAATGTGTTTACATCCATCAACCAAAGTAATCATTCATCATGGATTGCATTTCGTTCAAATGTTAAGTGGTTTATTTCCTAAATAACGAGACTTTCAAGTCACCACATGCTAATGAGGCTCCTATATTTGTTCGAAGTACAATTTATCACGCAATGATCTTGAAAGTTTCTTTTGTGTCCTCAATAACTACTATATTCATTGTTAAAACAATGTCCATGAGCCATCTATGCCATGAATTCATTAAATTCTAATGAACAATGCAGCCCTTGATCTTGATTACCATTTCTTATAGATATTAATTGATTGAATTCCAAAATATTGAGTTCCTCCAATATTTTCGGGTTAGGAAGGCACCTCTTTTGGTTCTAAACACAATTGTTGATACAGTGATCATAAAATTAACATTGGTGGTTAAATTACCTTGTATATTAATTAAACATATATATAAAAATAGCATTAAAACTCTAAATGTCTTTACTTCCATCAACTAAAGTAGTCATTCATCATGGAATGCGTTTTGTTCTATTGTTAAGTAGTGTAATTCCTAAATAATGACATTTTCTAATCACCTCATGCTAATGAGGCTCCTCTATTTGTTCCAAGTACAATTTTTCATGTACCTTGAAATTTTCTTTTGAGTCCTCATTGACTACTATATTCATTGTCAAAACAATTGTTGATACAGTGATCATGAAATTAACATTTGTGGCTAAATTTCCTTGTATATTAATTAAAACAAACAAGTCTAAACAGCATTAGACCTCTAAATGTATTTACTTCCATCAACCAAAGAAGTCATTCATCATGGATTGCATTTTGTTCTAATATTTAGTGGTTTAATTCCGAAATAATGAGACTTTCTAATCATCTCATGTTAATGAGGCTCCTCTATTTGTTCCAAGTTCAATTTTGCATGCAATAACCTTGAAATTTACCTTTGTGTGCAAATTAACTACTATATTCATTGTCAAAACAATGCCGATGAGCCATCTATGCCATGAATTCATTCAATTCCAACAAACAATGCACTCCTTGATCTTCATTACCATTTCTTGTAGATATTAATTGATTGAATTCGAAAATAATGAGTCCCTCCAATCTATTCTGGTAAGGAAGGATCCTCTTTTGGTTCCAAACACAATTGTTGATACAGTGATCATGAAATTAACATTTGTGACTAAATTGCCTTGTATATTAATCAAAAGAAACAAGTCTAAATACCATTACAACTCTATATGTGTTTTCTTGCATCAACAAAATGGGCCATTCATCATGGATGACATTTCGTTCTAATGTTAAGTGGTTTAATTCCTAAAGAATGAGACTTTCTAATCACCTTATGCTGATGACGCTCCTCCATTTGTTCCAAGTATAATTTTTCATGCAATGTCTTTGAAATTTTCTTTTGTGTCCTCATTAATTACTATATTCATTGTCAAAACAATGTATATGAGCCATCTATGTCATGAATTCATTCACTTCCAACTAACAATGCAGCCCTTGATCTTGATTACCTTTTCTTATAGATATTAATTGATTGAATTCAAAAATATTTAGTCCCCCCAATCTTTTCATTCTATATTAATTAAAACAAAGAAGTCTAAATACCATTAAATCTCTGTATGTGTTTTCTTCCATCAACAAAATGGGTCATTCATCATGGATTGCATTTCATTCTAATCTTAAGTGGTCTGATTCCTAAATAATTATACTTTCTAATCACCTCATGCAAATGAGGCTTCTCTTTTTGTTCCAAGTACAATTTTTCATGCAATGACCTTCAATTTACCTTTTGTGTCCTTATTAACTACTATATTCATTGTAAAAATAATGTCCACGAACAATCTATGCCATGAATTCTTGCAACTCAAACAAAGAATGGAGCCCTTGATCTTGAATTATCATTTGTAGCTAAACTACCTCGTATACTAATTAAAACAAACAAGTGTAAACATCATTAAAACTCTAAATGTGTTTATTTCCGTCGACCAAAGTAGTCATTCGTGATGGATTGCATTTTGTTCTAATGTTAGGTGGTTTAATTCCTAAATAATGAGACTTTGTATTCACCTCATGCTAATGAAGCTCCTTTATTTGTTCTAAGTACTATTTTCCATGCAATGACCTTGAAATTTTCTTTTGTGTCCTCATTAACTAGTATATTCATTGTCAAAACAATGTCCATGAGCCATATATGTCATGAATTCATTCAATTCTAACAAAAATGGAGCCCTTGATCTTGATTACAATTTCTTATAGATATTAATTGATTGAATTCAAAAATAAAGAGTCCCTCCAATCTTTTCTGGTAAGGAAGGCTCCTCTTTTGGTTCCCAACACAATTGTTGATACATTGATCATGAAATTAATATTTGTGGCTAAACTACCATGTATATTAATTAAAACAAACAAGTCTAAATAGTATTAAAACTCTAAATGTATTTACTTCCATCACCTAAAGTAGTCATTCATCATGGATTGCATTTTGTTCTAATGTTAAGGGGTTTAATTACTAAATAATGAGACTTTCTAATCACCTCATGCTAATGAGGCTCCTCTGTTTGTTCCAAGGATAATTATTCATGCAATGACCTATAAATGTTCCTTTGTGTCCTCATTAACTACTATATTCATTGTCAAAACAATGTCCATGAGCCATCTATGCCATGAATTGATTCAATTCCAATAAACAATGCACCCCTTGATCTTGATTACCATTTCTTCTAGATATTAATTGATTGAATTCCAAAATAATGAGTCCCTCTAATCGTTTCTGAAAAGGAAGGCTCCTCATTTGTGTCCAAACACAATTATTGATACAGTGATCACGAAATTAACATTTGTAGCTAAACTACCTTGTATATCAACTAAAACAAACAAGTTTACATAGCATGAAAAATTTAAATGTATTTGCTTCAATCAAATAAAGTAGTCATTCATCAGGGATTACATTTTGCTCTACTGTTAAGAGGTTTAATTCCTAAATAATGAGACTTTCTAATCACCTCAAGGTAATGACCATTGGTAGTTAGACTACCTTGTATATTAATCAAAACAAACAAGTATAAATAGCATTAAAACTCATGGACTGACCTTGAAAGTTTCTTTTGTGTCCTCATTCACTACTATATTCATTGTCAAAACAATGACCATAAGCCATCTATGCCATGAATTCATTAAATTTCGAAAAACAATGGACCCATGATCTTGATTACCATTTCTTATAGATATTAATTGATTGAATTCCAAAATATTGAGTCCCTCCCACATTTTCGGGTAAGGAAAGCTCCACTTTTGGTTTTAAACACAATTATTGATACAGTGATCATAAAATTACCATTGGTAGTTAGACTACCTTGTATATTAATCAAAACAAACAAGTATAAATAGCATTAAAACTCTAAATGTCTTTACTTCCATCAACCAAAGTAGTCATTCATCATGGATTGCTTTTTGTTCTATTGTTAAGTAGTGTAATTCCTAAATAATGACACTTTCTAATCACCTCATGCTAATGAGGCTCCTCTATTTGTTCCAAGTACAATTTTTCATGCACTAACCTTGAAATTTTCTTTTGTGTCCTCATTGACTACTATATTCATTGTCATAACAATGTCCACGAGCCATATATGTCTTGAATTCATTCAATTCCAACAAACAATGGAGCCCATCATCTTTATTACCATTTCTTATAGGCATTAATTGATTGAATTCCACAATAATGTGTCCCTCCAATCTTTTCTGGTAAGGAAGGCTCCTCTTTTGGTTCCAAACACAATTTTTGATATAGTGATCATGAAATTAACATTTGTGGCTAAACAACCTTGTATATTAATTAAAATAAACAAGTCTAAACAAATTAAAACTCTAAATCTATTTACTTCCATCAACCAAAGTAGTCATTCATCATGGATTGCATTTTGTTCTAATGTTAAGTGGTATAATTCCTAAATAATGAGACTTTCTAATCACCTTATGCTAATGAGGCTCCTCTATTTGTTCCAAGTACAATTTTTCATGCAATGACCTTCAATTTTACTATAGTCATTGTCAAAACAATGTTGATGAGCCATCTATGCCATGAATTCATTCAATTTCAATAAAAAATGCAGCCCTTGATCTTGATTACCATTTCATATAGATATTAATTGATTGGATTCATAAATAATGACTCCCTCCAATCGTTTCTTAGAGGGAAGGCTGCTCTTTTGGTTCCAAACAAAATTATTGATACAATGATCATCAAATTAACATTTGTGACTAAACTTCCTTATATATTAATTAAAACAAACAAGTCTAAACAGCATTAAAACTCTAAATGTATTTACTTCCATCAACCAAAGTAGACATTCATCATGGATTGCATTTTGTTCTAATGCTAAGTTATTTAATTCCTAAATAATGAGACTTTCTAATCACCTCGTGCTAATGAGGATCTTTTACTTGTTCCAAGTACAATTTTTCTTGCAATGATGCTGAAATTTGATTTTGTGTCCTCATTAACTACTATATTCATTATTAAAAGAATGTCGATGAGCCATCTATGCCATGAGTTCATTCAATTCCAGCAAACAATACAGCCCTTCATCTTGATTACCATTTCTTAAAGATATTAATTGATTGAATTCCAAAATAATGAGTCCCTCCAACCTTTTCTTAGAGGGAAGGCTCCTCTTTTGGTTCCAAACACAATTATTGATATAGTGATCATCAAATTAACATTTGTGACTAAATTAACTTATATATTAATTAAAACAAACAAGTCTAAATAGCATTAAAACTGTAAATGTATTTACTTCCAAGAAAAAAAAGTAGTCATTCATCATGGATTGCATTTTTTTCTAATGTTAAGTGGATTATTTCCTAAATAATGAGACTTTCTAATCACCTCATGCTCATGATGCTACCCCATTTGATCCAAGTACAATTTTTCATGCAATGTCAATGAAATTTTCTTTTGTGTCCTCATTGTCAGAAAAAAGTCCATGAGCCATCTATGTCATGAATTCATTCAATTCCAACAAACAATGCAGCCCATGACCTTGATTTCATTTTCATAAAGATATTCATTGATTGAATTCCAAAATAATGAGTCCCTCCAATCTCTTCTTGTAAGGAAGGCTCCTCTTTTGGTTCCAAACACAATTGTTGATGCAGTGATCATGAAATTAACATTTGTGACTAAACTACCTTGTATAATTGTTAAAATAAACAAGTCTAAACAGAATTAAAACTCTAAATGTGTTTATTTCCATCATCCAAAGTAGTAATTCATCATGGATTGCATTTTGTTCTAATGTTAAGTGGTTTAATTCCTAAATAATGAGCCTTTTTCATCACCTCATGCTAATGAGGCTCCTCTATTTGTTCCAAGTACAATTTTTCATGCAATGACCTTGAAATTTACATTTGTGTCCTCATTAACTACTATATTCATTGTCAAAAGAATGTTGATGAGCCATCTATGCCATGAATTCATTCAATTCCAGCAAACGAAACAGCCCTTGATCTTGATTACCATTTCTTAAAGATATTACTTTATTGAATTCCAAAATAATGAGTGCATCCAATCTTTTCTGGTAGAGAAGGCTCCTCTTTTGGTTCCAAACACAATTGTTCGTACAGTGATAATGAAATTAACATTTGTGACTAAACTACCTTGTATATTAATTAAAACAAACAAGTTTAAACAGCATCAAAACTCTAAATGTATTTACTTCCATCAACCAAAGTAGTCATTCATCATGGACTGCATTTTGTTCTAATGTTAAGTGGTTTAATTCCTAAATAATGAGACTTTCTAATCAACTCATGCTAATGAAGCTCCTCCATTTGTTCCAAGTACAATTTTTCATGCAATGTCATTGAAATTTTCTTTTGTATCCTCACTAATTTCTATATTCATTGTCAAAACAATGTCCATGAGCCATCTATGTCATGAATTCATTCTATTCCAGCAAACAATGCAGCCCATCATCTTGATTTCCATTTCTTATAAATATTAATTGATTCAACTACAAAATAGTGAGTCCCTCCAGTCTTTTCTAGTAAGGAAGGCTCCTCTTTTGGTTCCAAACACAATTGTTGATACAATGATCATGAAATTAACATTTGTGTCTAAACTAACTTGTATATTAATTAAAACAAACAAGTCTAAACAGCATTAAAACTCTAAATGTATTTACTTCCATCAACCACAGTAGTCATTCATCATAGATTGCTTTTTGTTCTAATGTTAAGTGGTTTAATTCCTAAATAATGAGACTTTCTAATCACGTCATGCTAATGAGGCTCCTCTATTTGTTCCATGTACAACTTTTCATGTAATGACCTTGAAATTTACTTTTATGTCCTCATTAACTACTATATTCGAATCAACAATGCAGCCTTTGATCTTGATTACCATTTCTTAAAGATAATATTTGATTGAATTCCACAATAATGAGTCCCTCCAATCTTTTCTTGGAGGGAAGGCTCCTCCTTTGGATCCAAACACAATTATTGATACAGTGATCATCAAATTAACATTTGTGACTAAACTACCTTCTATATTAAATAAAATAAACAAGTCTAACTAGCTTTAAAACTCTAAATGTATTTACTTCCATCAAAGTAGTCATTCATCATGGATTGCTTTTTGATCTATTGTTAAGGGGTTTAATTCCTAAATAATGAGACTATCAAATCTCCTCATGTTAATGAGGCTCTTCTATTTGTTCCAAGTACAATTGTTCATGCAATGACCTTGAAATTTACTTTTGTGTCCTCATTAACTACTGTATTTATTGTCAAAACAATGTCGATGAGCCATCTATACCATGAATTCATTCAACTCCAACAAACAATCCAGCCCTTGATCTTGATTACCATTTCTTAAAG
The DNA here is from genome assembly GCA_020615895.1 of Ceriops decandra. NCBI lineage: Eukaryota > Viridiplantae > Streptophyta > Magnoliopsida > Malpighiales > Rhizophoraceae > Ceriops > Ceriops decandra. The sequence continues at coordinate 8,550,425 of JAHLGO010000258.1, forward strand.
ATATTAATTGATTGAATTCCAAAATAATGAATCTCTCCAATCTTTTCTTGGACGGAAGGCTCCTCTTTTTGCTCCAAACACAATTATTGATATACTGATCATCAAATTAACATTTGTGACTAAACTACCTTCAATATTAATTAAAACAAACAAGTCTAAATAGCATTAAAACTGTAAATGTATTTACTTCAATGAAAAAAAAGTAGTCATTCATCATGGATTGCATTTTGTTCTAATGTTAAATGGTTTAATTCCTAAATAATGAGACTATGAAATCTCCTCATGCTAATGAGGCTCTTCTATTTGTTCCAAGTACAATTTTTCATGCAATGACCTTGAAATTTACTTTTGTGTCCTCATTAACTACTATATTCATTGTCAAAACAATGTTGATGAGCCATCTATGCCATGAATTCATTCAATTCCAACTACAAATGCAGCCCTTGATTTTGATTACCATTTGTTAAAGATATTAATTGATTGAATTCATAAATAATGACTCCCTCCAATCTTTTCTTGGAGGGAAGGCTGCTCTTTTGGTTGCAAACAAAATTATTGATACAATGATCATCAAATTAACATTTCTGACTAAACTACCTTATATATTAATTAAAACAATCAAGTCTAAACAGCATTAAAACTCTAAATGTATTTACTTCCATCAACCAAAGTAGACAATCATCATGGATTGCATTTTGTTCTAAAGCTAAGTTGTTTAATTCCTAAATAATGAGTCCCTCTAATCTTTTGTTGGACGGAAGGCTCCACTTTTTGTTCCAAATACAATTATTGATACAGTGATCGTCAAATTAACATTTGTGACTAACTACCTTATATATTAATTAAAACAACAAGTCTAAACAGCATTAAAACTGTAAAGGTATTTACTTCCATCACCCAAAGTAGTCATTCATCATGGATTGCTTTTTGTTCTAATGTTAAGTGGTTTAATTCCTAAATAATGAGACTTTCTAATCAACTCATGCTAATGAGGCTCCTCTATTTGTTCCAAGTACAATTTTTCATGTAATGAACCTGAAATTTACTTTTTTGTCCTCATTAACTACTATATTCATTGTCAAAACAATGTCGACGAGCCATCTATGTCATGAATTCATTCAATTCCAACAAGCAATGCAGCCCTTAATCTTGATTACCATTTCGTAAAGATATTAATTGATTGACTTCCAAAATAACGAGTCCTTCCAATGGTTTCTTGGACGGAAGGCTCCTTTTTGGTTTCAAGCACAATTGTTGATACAGTGATCATCAAATTAACATTTGTGACTAAACTACGTTGTATATTAATTAAAACAAATAAGTATAAGCAGCATTAAAACTCTAAATGTATTTGCTTCCATCAGCCAAAGTAGTCATTCATCATGGATGGCATTGTGTTCTAATGCTAAGTGGTTTATTTCCTAAATAATTAGACTTTCGAATCACCTCATGCTAATGAGGCTCCTTTATTTGTTTCAAGTACCCTTGTTCATGTCGTGACGTTGCAATTTACTTTTGTGTCCTCACTAATTTCTATATTCATTGTCAAAACAATGTCCATGAGCCATCAATGACATGAATTCATTCTATTCCAGCAAACAATGCAGCACATCATCTTGATTTCCATTTCTTACAAATATTAATTGATTGAATTTCAAAATGGTGAGTCCCTCCAATCTTTTCTAGTAAGGAAGGCTCCTCTTTTGGTTAAGTGGTATAATTCCTAAATAATGAGATTTCCCAATCACCTCATGCTAATGAGGCTCCTCTATTTGTTCCAAGTACAACTTTTCATGCAATGACCTTGAAATTTACTTTTGTGTCCTCATTAACTACTATATTCATTGTCAAAACAATGTTGATGAGCCATCTATGCCATGAATTCATTCAATTCCAATAAACAATGCAGCCCTTGATCTTGATTACCATTTCTTAAAGATATTATTTGATTGAATTCCAAAATAATGAGTCCCTCCAATCTTTTCTTGGAGGGAAGGCTCCTCCTTTGGATCCAAACACAATTATTGGTACAGTGATCATCAAATTAACATTTGTGACTAAACTACCTTCGATATTAATTCAAAGAAATAAGTCTAAATAGCATTAAAATTCTAAATGTATTTACTTCCATCAACCAAAGTAGTCATTCATCATGGATTGCTTTTTGATCTATTGTTAAGTGGTTTAATTCCTAAATAATGAGACTATCTAATCACCTCATGCTAATGAGGCTCTTCTATTTGTTCCAAGTACAATTGTTCATGCAATGACCTTGAAATTTGCTTTTGTGTCCACATTAACAACTATATTCATTGTGAAAACAATGTTGATGAGCTATCTATGCCATGAATATCAATTCCAACAAACAATCCAGCCCTTGATCTTGATTACCATTTCTTAAAGATATTAATTGATTGAATTAAAAAAAAATGAGTCCCTCCAATCTTTTCTTGGAGGGAAGGCTCTTTTTTTGGTTCCAAACACAATTATTGATATAGTGATCATCAAATTAACATTTGTGACTAAAATACCTTCTATATTAATTAAAACAAACATGTCTAAATAGCATTAAAAGTGTAAATGCATTTACTTCCATGAAAAAAAATGTAGTCATTCATCATGGATTGCATTTTCTTCTAATGTTAAGTGGATTATTTCCTAAATAATGAGACTTTCTAATCACCTTATGTTAATGATGCTACCCCATTTGATCCAAGTACAAAATTTCATGCAATGTCAATGAAAGTTTCTTTTGTGTCCTGATTAACTACAATATTCATTGTCAGAACAATGTCCATGAGCCATCTATGTCATGAATTCAGTCAATTCCAACAAACAATGCAGCCCATGACCTTGATTTCCATTTTCATAAAGATATTAATTGATTGAATTCCAAAATAATGAGTTCGTCCAATCTCTTCTTGTAAGGAAGGATCCTCTTTTGGTTCCAAACACAATTGTTGATGCAGTGATCATGAAATTAACATTTATGACTAAACTACCTTGTATAATTGTTAAAATAAACAAGTCTAAACAGCATTAAAACTCTAAATGTGTTTATTTCCATCATCCAAAGTAGTCATTCATCATGGATTGCATTTTATTCTAATGATAAGTGGTTTAATCCCTAAATAATGAAACTTTTTAATCAACTCATGCTAATGAGGCTCCTCTATTTGTTCCAAGTACAAATTTTCATGCAATGACCCTAAAATTTACTTTTTTTGTCCTCATTAACTACTATATTCATTGTCAAAACAATGTCGACGAGCCATCTATGCCATGAATTTATTCAATTCCAACAAGTAATGCAGCCCTTGATCTTGATTACCATATATTAATTGATTGACTTCCAAAATAATGAGTCCCTCCAATCTTTTCTTGGACGGAAGGATCCTTTTTGGTTTCAAACACAATTGCTAATACGGTGATCATTAAATTAACATTTGTGATTAAACTACGTTATATATTAATTAAAACAAACCAGTATAAGTAGCATTAAAACTCTAAATGTATTTACTTCCATCAGCCAAAGTAGTCATTCATCATGGATTACATTGTGTTCTAATGCTAAGTGGTTTGATTCCTAAATAATGAGACTTTCTAATCACCTCATGCTAATGAGGCTCCTCTATTTGTTTCAAGTACAATTTCTCATGCAATGACCTTGAAATTTACTTTTCTGTCCTCATTAACTACTATATTCATTGTTAAAACAATGTCGATGAGCCATCTATGCCATAAATTCATTCAATTCCAATAAAAAATGCAGCCCTTGCTCTTGATTACCATTTCTTAAAGATATTATTTGATTGAATTCGAAAATAAAGAGTCCCTCCAATCTTTTCTTGGAGGGAAGGCACCTCCATTGGTTCCAAACACAATTATTTATACAGTGAACATCAAAATTAACATTTGTAACTAAACTACCTTCTATAATAATTAAAACATACGAGTCTAAATAGCATTAAAACTGTAAATGTATTTACTTCCATCAACCAAAGTAGTCATTCATCATGGATTGCATTTTCTTCTAATGTTATGTGGAGTAATTCGTAAATAATGAGACTTTCTAATCGCCCTAAGCTAATGAAGCTCCACATTTGTTCCAAGTACAATTTTTCATGCAATTTCATTGAAATTTTCTTTGTGTCCTCATTAATTACTATATTCAT